>OZ004707.1:71565819-71807537 GCA_963924515.1 Vespertilio murinus
ACATAGATTATGGATCGCTGGTTGAAATCTGGAACTACTACACCGAAAGAAAGTAATGATTGTAGTAGCAATCAGCGAACAGGAAATAATGAGGTTAACGATGAATCAACTTCAATTCTGAAAGAACCTGTTAGGAAAAAAAAAAAAAAAAAAAGGAAAGCTTGCATGTATGACAAAGAATATCTTACCTTTGGATTCTCATGGACTAGAGGTGAAAATGAGCCTGTTCCACTTTGCGTCATTTGTTTTGAAAATCTAACAAAGGAAAGCATGAAACCATCCAACGTAAAGCGCCATTTTGAGACAAACCATAATCAGTACAAAGATAAACCCATAGATTTTTTTTTTGAAAATAAACTTAAGGATTTAAATCAGTCTCAAAAGTAATGTGGGGTTTGACAGGAGGTGACAATCAAAAAATACTAGACGCTTCCTACCGCGTGTCGCTTTTAATTGTGAAATGTAGTGCAAAGGAAACCATTGACGAAATTTTAATCAAGCCTGCAGCCAAGATAAAGGCAGAAGTAATGATAGGAGCCAAAACCGGTTTGGCTCAGTGGTAGAGCGTCGATCTGCGGACTGAAAGGTCCAGGGTTCAATTCCGGTGAAGGGCATGTACCTTGGTTTCAGGCACATCCCCAGAAGGGGGTGTGCAGGAGGCAGCTGGCCGATGTTTCTCTCTCATCGACATTTCTGGCTCTCTATCTCTCTCCCTTCATCTCTGTAATATCAATAAAATATAATTTTAAAAAAAGAAGTAATGATAGGAGATAGAGCGAAACACACTTTTGAACCGCGTTCCTCTCTCAAATAACACCGTTCATCGACGAATCATTGATGTCTAATAATGTGAAGCAGATGTTATTTTCTGATATTTCTTAAAGTCGTTATGATGCATTGCAAGTCGATGAGTTCACTGATGTTGCAAATTTTGCAAATCTTATGGCGTTTATTAGATACAAAAAAAATCAAGAAATTCATGACGACTTTTTATTTTGCCAGCCTTTATTAGGTGACAGAACAGGAGAAGATAACTTTAATGTTATGAATAAATTTATGCAAGAGAACAAAGTTGATTGGAATAGATGTGTTGGAATAAGCACAGATGGAGCAAAAAGTATGGTGGGAATTAATAAAGGACTCGTTGCAAGAATTCAAAATGTTGCCCCAAATGTCATATCCACACATTGCTGCATACACAGAGAGGCCTTGGCAACACGCAAGATGCCCCCTGATCTTCAGAAAGTTCTGGATGAAATCGTGAAAATCATTAACTACATTAAAAACCATCCTTGGAGTGCATGACTTTTTTTCGCAAATATGTGAAGAAACGGGAAGTAGTCATACCCAGGTTCTTTTTCATACCGATGTTCGTTGCCTATCTCGAGGAAAAATTCTAAATCGATGGTTTGAACTTAGACATGAACTTCAATGTTTTCTTAATGATAGATTTGAGTTAAGAAATTGTTTACATGACTGGAAATGGCTTTGTAAACTAGCTTACTTAGCAGATATATTCTCTGTTTTAAATTGCCTCAACTTATTGTTACAAGGCAAAGAAATTTCATTGTTTCACGTTCAAGATAAAGTGAATGCTGCCATCGCAAAACTAAATTTATGGCAAAAGAGAGTTGGTGATGCAGAAGTAGACTCCTTTCCCTCTCTTCATGAGTTTATAACAAGTTCGGCTACTAAAATTGATGCTGATACTCTGAAATGCATAATACAGCATTTGGAGAGTTGGCAAGTGGGCTTGAAAAACTATTTCCCTGATTTAAACAAAAATATTGAATGGATAAGATATCCATTTAACATTAACACAAAATCCATGCCAGAATGTTTGTCGCATGCGGAAGAAGAGCAATTGTTGGAATTGGCTTCAGATAGATTCTTGAAAAATAAACATAAGGAGTGTACGTTAACATCATTCTGGTTACAAATGAAACATGTGTATCCGGTTTTAAAAGAAAAAGTTCTGAAATACATCTTGCCTTTTCCAACTTCATATTTATGAGAAGTTGCTTTTTCAGCATTTGTAGACATTAAGTCGAAAAAAAGGAACAGATTATTGGACCGCAATATTAGTGGAACCGCATCTCAGATTAAAATTAACAACCAGGCCAGAGGGCCATGTGCCCCGGTTGAGCCATCTGCCCCAGGGCGGCCGGGTGTCCCAGGAGAGCCGTGTGCCCTGGGAGAGACATGTACCCTGAGAGAGCCGTGTGCCCTGGGGAAGCAGTGGGACCCGGGGGGAGGGGCGGTGTGAACCAGAGGAGGAGCGCTTTCTATTCATGTGGTCCTGAGATAGTCACCATAAAACAAGCAGATTGTCAAATGACAGAATGGAGGGGAAGGAGACCCGGGGGGAGATAAGTGGACAACCAAAGGACTGGTATGCATGCATATAAGTACAACCAACGAACACAGAACTCTGGGGAGGGAGGGCATGAATGGGAGTTGGGGGGTGGGCAATGATAAGCTATGTACACAAATAATACCTTAATAAATTTTTAGGAGACCGAAGCAAGATGGCGGCCCAGGAAGTCTCCTGGGCTGCCATCTCCTCAACAATTTGGAAAAAAACAACGGATAAAACCGAAAGGGATTGCACCAGACCCACAGGAAAGCTGGCGAAATGGGAAGGCTACAACTAGATGCAAAGCAGGACGTCGCTGCTGCCATGTGGAGTATAAAACTACAGCGAAACTGAACCTGCCAGAGCCGCTGCCGCCTGGAATGAGGGAAGCCAGACCTCGCTCCGCCCAGGGGCCCAGGGAGTGGGCCAGCCCTGCCAGCCGCCAAGGGAGCTGATGGGGGCCTACGCCGCCTCCGCTGCCGCCACCGCTGCCACCACAGCGCCTTCGGCTCCTGCCTGGACGAGAAGCCCGTGAGCACAACCTCCCAGCCCACCCGTAGTGCTGGAGAGGAGCTGGTGCCTGGGCTCGGCCCCCCCGCACTTGCCGCCGGGCAGGCAAAGAGATGGTGTAGTATCTCCCCGCCGGCCCAGCCCCCTCGCTTACTGTGCAGGCTAAGAAATCGCTCAGCGTCTCCCCGCCCGAAACCAGCCCAGAAGTGGGAGGACTACAACTGGACACCAAGCAGGGCTCCACAGCCACCATGTGGAGTTTAAAACTACAGCGAAACTGAACCTGCCACTGATGCAGGAAATGAGGGAAGCCAGACCTCGCCCCGCCCTGGGGCCCAGGGAGTGGGCCAGCCCTGCCTCCACTACAGGAGCTGATGGGGGCCTAAGCCGCCGCCTCTGCCACCGCGCCTTCACCCTGCCTTCACAGCGCCTTTGGCTCCTGCCTGGACAAGAAGCCCCTGAGCACAACCTCCCAGCCCGCCCACAGTGCTAGAGAGGAGCGGGCGCAGCGTCTCCCCTCCCGCACAACCAGCTCGGCCCAGAAATGGGAAGGCTACAATTAGGCACCAAGCAGGGCGCCGCAGCTGCCATGTGGAGTTTAAAACTACGGCGAGTGGAGGACTGAGAAGGTGGGGCAGTTCTGTGCCATGCTGCCTTCCACTGGTTGAGACTTCCGAGAGCGAGGGCCTACCGAGGTGAGGATGCCCCTACTGTCACCTGTGGAGGGGCAGCGCTGAGCTGGCCAATATTTGTGGTGGTGCTGCTTGTCCTGGCTCAGGGGAAGCGTTCCACTAAGTATGAAAGACTGGGACATCGCGGGGACTCTCCGCCACCGCCCGCGGCCTGCTCTGCCAGGCCTTCGCACGCGCTGTGCTGGCGCTGCACCTCCCATTGGCAGACCCGGAGAGTCCTCTCTCCGCTGCCGCATGGCCAGGCCAGGGCATCAGACACTACCACCACACGGATTTTAAAACTGCAGGGGAAATTGAGCCACAGGCGCTGCCATCGCTGCCGCACCCGCCGCCGCCCCCAAGAATGGGAATCCACCGAAATCAGAGCTCACTACACACCGGGCTCATAGAGAGTGTGGCTTCAGAAATTAGCCTCTGCATCCACAGAAGCTCCACATTCACAACAAAGAGGACACCATTGAGGGCGGACTCTCCCCATGTAGCCATCACAGCCCACCCACAATCTTCCCAGCACACCCACCATGCTGGGAGGGAAATGGAGCGCGCTGGTGAGGAAATGGCACAGTGCCTTCCATTACCCACTCAGGCGAGCCCATCCTCCGATGCCACATGGCCAAGCCGAAGCTCTCACCACCACCGCCATATGAACTTTAAAACTACAGTGGTAATTGAACCACAGGAGCGACCTTCAATATTTCACCTGGCACCGCCGCCCGCCACTGCCGCCGAGAATAAAGGAAATCCATCAAGAACAGAGCTCACCACGCCTTGGGCTCAGGGAGTGGCCGACCTCAGAACTTAGCCTCCATGTCTGCAGCTGCTCCGCTCCCACACCGAACGAGACACCTTTGGGGGTGGTGCCCCCGCCTGAAACCATCTCAGACCAACTGCAGCTGTCCCAGCCTGCCCCCATGCTACCAAGGAGCTGGCGCAGCGCCTCCAGTATGCGACCCCAACACCCTAGAGGGGCCGTGTGCCCCGGATGAGCCGTGTGTCCCAGGGGGCCGAGTGCCGCGGGTGAGCCGAGTGTCCCAGGGGGCCGAGTGCCCCGGGTGAGCCGAGTGTCCCAGGGGGCCGAGTGCCCCGGGTGAGCCGTGTGTCCCAGGGGGCCAAGTGCCCCGGGTGAGCCGAGTGCCCCAGTGGGCAGAGTGCCCCGGGTGAGCCAAGTGTCCCAGGGGGCCATGTGCCCCGGGTAAGTCGTACCCCCCAAAGGGGAAGGGTGTCCCAGGTGAGCCGTGTGTCCCAGGGGGCCGAGTGCCCCGGGTGAGCCGAGAGTCCCAGGGGGCCGAGTGCCCCGGGTGAGCCGAGTGTCCCAGGGGGCCGAGTGCCCCGGGTGAGCCGAGTGTCCCAGGGGGCCGAGTGCCCCGGGTGAGCCGAGTGTCCCAGGGGGCCGAGTGCCCCGGGTGAGCCGAGTGTCCCAGGGGGCCGAGTGCCCCGGGTGAGCCGAGTGTCCCAGGGGGCCATGTGCCCCGGGTAAGCCGTACCCCCCAAAGGGGAAGGGTGTCCAGGGTGAGCCGTGTGTCCCAGGGGGCCGAGTGCCCCGGGTGAGCCGAGAGTCCCAGGGGGCCGAGTGCCCCGGGTGAGCCGAGTGTCCCATGGCGCCGAGTGCCCCGGGTGAGCCGAGTGCCCCAGGGGGCCGAGTGCCCCGGGTGAGCCAAGTGTCCCAGGGGGCCATGTGCCCCGGGTAAGCCATACCCCCCAAAGGGGAAGGGTGTCCCGGGTGAGCCGTGTGTCCCAGGGGGCCAAGTGCCCCGGGTGAGCCGAGTGCCCCAGTGGGCCGAGTGCCCCGGGTGAGCCAAGTGTCCCAGGGGGCCATGTGCCCCGGGTAAGTTGTACCCCCCAAAGGGGAAGGGTGTCCCGGGTGAGCCGTGTGTCCCAGGGGGCCGAGTGCCCCGGGTGAGCCGAGTGTCCCAGGGGGCCGAGTGCCCCGGGTGAGCCGAGTGTCCCAGGGGGGCCGAGTGCCCCGGGTGAGCCGAGTGTCCCAGGGGGCCGAGTGCCCAGGTGAGCCGAGTGTCCCAGGGGGCCGAGTGCCCCGGGTGAGGCGAGTGTCCCAGGGGGCCGAGTGCCCCGGGTGAGCCGAGTGTCTCATGGGGCCGAGTGCCCCGGGTGAGCCGAGTGTCCCAGGGGGCCGAGTGCCCCGGGTGAGCCGTGTGTCCCATGGGGCCGAGAGCCCAGGTGAGCCAAGTGTCCCAGGGTGCAGTGTGCCCCGGGCAAGCCGTGTGTCCCAGGGGAAGCAGTGGGACCCAGGGTAAGGGGCGGTGAAAACCAGAGGAGGAGCGGATTCTATTCATATGGTCCTGAGATAGTCACCATAAAACAAGCAGATTGTCAAATGACAGGGGGGAGGGGAAGGAGACCTGGGGGGAGATAGGAGAACAACCGAGGGACTGGTATGAATGAACATAAGTACAACCAATGAACACAGAACTCTGGGGAGGGAGGGCATAAATGGGAAGTGAGGGGGGGCAATGGTAAACTATGTACACAGAAAATACCTTAATAAAATAAAATTTAAAAAAAATAATAAATAAATAAATTTTTAAAAAATTAAATAAAATTAACAACCAGGGAACCAAAATGTGACGATCTGTCATCTCAGCACAATCAATTTCATCCTTCTCATTGATCCAAATAAATGTTATTTATAACTTTTATTTATATTTTATTATGAATAATTTTATTTTTTGTTTATTATTATTTTATGTATGTACCAAAAAAAGAAAAAAAATAAATATATTTGATTGTTATAAAAATAAATATATTTGATTGTTATTAAAATCATCTTTTTTTTGATGAGGGGTACTCAGCATTATGAAAAGTATAGAAGGGATACACATATGTCAAAAGTTTGGGAAACACTACAATAGAGCAAAAATAGAATCTTCATCCATTGGTTGGGTAGCTCAGTTGTTTGGAGCGTATTCCCAAACACTAGAAGGTTGTGGATTTGATTTCAGGTCAGGGAACATACCCAGGTTATGGATTTGATCCCAGGTCATAATATGTGTGGGAGACAACCAAAGGATGTTTCTCACATTGATGTTTTTCTGTGTGTGTTCACTTTTCCACTCTCTCTCTAAAAATCTATAAACAAATCCTCGGTGAGGATTAAAATAATAAACTCTTCAACAAATTGTGCTGGAAGAACTGGACATTCACAGCCCCCCCCCCCCCTCCAAAAAAAAAAGAATCTAGACACAGACCTTATACCCTTCACAAAAATTAACTCAGAATGGACCATAGACCTAAATGTAAAATGTATAACTATAAAATTCCTAGAAGATAACATAGGTGACCTTGGGTATGTTGATGTCCTTTTAGATATAATGTAAAGGCACAATCCACTAAAAAAAAGATAAGCTGAACTTCATTAAATTAAGCTTCTGCTCCATGAAAGACAATGTGAAAGAAATGAAAAGACAAGACACAGACTTGGAGAAAATGATTGCAAAAAATATATCTGATTAAATATAAATACATGATAAAGTACAAATTATACAACTATACAGAAGTTCTTAAAACTCAAGAAAATAAACAACTTAGTTTAAAAATGGGTAAAATATTTCAACAGACATCCCATCATATAGATGCCAAGTAAACATAGATATTTTGGAATTTCCAAATTAAAATAACAATGAATTACTATTAGAAGAGTCAAAATATGAAATACTGATGATAATATATATTGCAAAGGATGTGGAGTAAAAAGGAACACTCATTGCTGGTAAGGATGCAAATTGGCACAGCTGTTTTGTTAAGGAAGTTTGGCTGTATTGATAAAACACATACTTATCACATATTTTAGCAATTGTGCTTTTGAAATGTACCCAAATAAATTGAAATGTATGTCTACATAAAACTTGAACACTAATATTCAGAGCAGTTTTATTCATAATTGCCAAAACTTGGAAGCATCCGAGATGTCTTTCAGTAGATACATTTATACATAAGCTTTGGTACATACAGACAGTGGAATGTTGCTCAGAGCTAAAAATAACAGAGTTATCAATCCATGAAAAGACATGGATGAAACTTAAATGCATTTTACTAAGTGAGAAATGCTAATATGAAAAGGCTACATATTGTATCTTTCCACATATGGCATTCTTGGAAAGGTAAAATTGTGGAGATAGTAAAAAGATTTGTGGTTTCCAAGAGTTAGTAAGAACAAAGAGTGGAATGCATAGAATTTATTCAGTGTAATACAATAATGGTGGATATATATCATTATAACTTTGTCCAAACCCATAGAATATACAACATCAAGAGTGAACCCAAATATAAATTATAAAAGTTGAATGATAATAATGTGTCAATGTAGATTCACCGTTGGTAATAAATGAACTATGCATAAGTGAACTTGTGCATAAGTGGGGACAAGGAGGTATATGGGAACACTGTGTACTTTTGGTTCAATTTTCTTGTGACCTAAGACTGCTCTAAAAAATAAACTTAATTAAATATAAACAAACAAACAAACAAACAAAAAACACCCTCTGAGTCCATTTTAACCATTAGTGCTTTAATACATCATAGGAGCATTTTGCTATGAGTGCTCAGATTGTATATATTTTTATTGTCCTTAGAACATACAAAATATTTATGAAAATTACTGTGGTTTAATTATCTTTCTTGGTGGGTAAACCTGTGTCTGCTTACTTATTTCTTAACTGAATTACAGAGTCCTTGAATATAACATCTCTTAAAAATGATACGGAATAAAATGACAGACAGATGTGTGTAGTTCATCTTTCACAGAACATTACTCAAGCCTGTTAAATCACACCCAGCTCTATGACTTTTGACAATGTTCTGAGACATTTAGCAGTTTTTAATCACACCCAATATCATTGCATGGTGCATGATAAATAAGTCATTTGCATATTATTGACAAAACAAAGCACAAGGCTTTTCAAAAATCATTTCTGTTGTTGTTGTTTTAATAATTTATCTTTTAAAAAGTCTTACTTTTCCTAAACAAATAAACAACAAACATCTGTGGCAGTTTTTTCTTTAGCAAGAGGCATTTTCTTTCATGGAGTAAATTTAACTCTTGTAATTCTCTGCTCTTCAGAACACACACTTTTCATTGCAATGGTATATGAAAGTGAAGAGTTTTTCCACTTAGTGACACTTAGAACTCCAAATTCTAGTTAACTTTTGACCTCATTTGGTAATGTCAGTGCAAATGACTTATGTGACAATCAAGTGAATAAAAAGTTGTAGGTGTACCAGGTTAACTTTTAGTTATAATAATTAATATAATTAAGCTGTTCAGAAATGTATTTTTTTCTAAACCAATTTAACTTCTGAATCTAAATTCTTAGCTTTACTGATTGTAAGAAGTTTAATTTATTCAAAACTCTTTTTAGTTAAATCCATTAATTTCAAAATCATTTGACTTAAAAATTTATTATAAATTTAAAAAATTCACCATCGCCTTCCCATTCACAATGATGAGGTGACAATAGAGATTTCTGTGTCTCTCTCTTTCTTTCTTTTTTTTTTTTTCACAGTTTTTCTTTTTTTTTTTATTTATTTTATTTTTTTATTTTTTATTAAGGTATTATCTGTATACATAGCTTATCATTGCCCCCCCCCCCAATATATGCCCTCCCTCCCCAGAGTTTTGTGTCCATTGGCTATTCTTATATGCAAGCATACCAGTCCTTTGGTTGATCTCTTATCTCCCCCAGATCTCCCTACCCCCCCCCCCCCCCGCTGTCATTTGACAGACTGCCTGTTGTTTTACTGTCACTATATCAATCTTTCTGTTCATTCGTTTATAATGATCTTTAATATCCATAAATGAGTGAGGTCATGTAGTGTTTCTCTTTCATTGACTGGCTTATTTCACTCAGCATGATGCTCTCCAATTCCATCCAGGTTACTGCAAATGATGAGAATTCCTTCCTTTTTATGGCAGCATAGTATTCCATGGTGTAGATGTACCATAGTTTTCTGATCCATTCATCTGCTGACGGGCACCTAGGCTGTTTCCAAGTCCTAGCTATTGTAAATTGTGCTGCTATGAACATAGGGGTGCATATATCCTTTCTGATTGGTCTTTCTAGTTTCTTGGGGTATATTCCTAGTAGTGGGATTACTGGGTCAAATGGGAGTTCCATTTTCAGTTTTTTGAGGAAGCTCCATACTGTTTTCCACAGTGGTTGCACCAACCTACAATCCCACCAGCAGTGCACGAGGGTTCCTTTTTCTCCACAACCTCGCCAACATTTGTTGTTTGTTGTTTTGTTGATGTTGGCCATTCTGACAGGTGTGAGATGGTACCGCATTGTTGTTTTGATTTGCATCTCTCGGATAATTAGTGACTTGGAGCATGTTTTCATGTGCCTCTTGGCCTTCCTTCTGTCTTCTTTTGAGAGGATTCTATTTAGGTCCATTGCCCATTTTTTAATTGGCTCATTCATTTTCCTTTTATTGAGTTGTATAAGCTGTCTGTAGATGTTGGAGATTAAACCTTTATCCGTGATATCGTTTGCAAATATGTTCTCCCATACAGTGGGTTTTCTTGTTGTTTTGTTGATGGTTTCTTTTGACGTAAAAAAGCTTTTTATTTTGATGTAGTCCCATTTGTTTATTTTCTCTTTAGCTTCCATTGCCCTAGGGTTAGTATCAGTGAAGAAGTTCTTTAGGCATATGTCTGAGATTTTGCTGCCTGTGGATGCCTCTAGTATTTTTATGGTTTCCCGTCTTATGTTTAAGTCCTGTATCCATTTTGAGTTTATTTTTGTGTATGGTGTAAGTTGGTGATCTAGTTTCATTCTTTTGCATGTATGTGTCCAATTTTCCCAACACCATTTATTAAAAAGACTGTCTTGACTCCATTGTATGTTCGTGCCTCCTTTGTCAAATATTAATTGCGCATATTGATTTGGGTTGATGTCTGGATTCTCTAATCTATTCCATTGATCAATATGTCTGTTCTTGTGCCAGTACCAGGCTGTTTTGAGAACAGTTGCTTTGTAATACAGCTTGAAATCTGATATTGAGATTCCTCCTACTTTACTCTTATTTCTTAAGATTGCTGAGGCTATTCGGGGTCTTTTATTGTTCCAAATGAATTTTTGGAGAGTTCTTTCTAGGTCTGTGAAGTATGTCCATGGTATTTTCATGGGGAGTGCATTGAACTTATATATTGCTTTGGGAAGTATGGACATTTTGATGATGTTGATTCTACCAATCCATGAACATGGTATGTTCTTCCATCTGTTTACATCTTTCTCTATTTCTTTTTTCAGTGTCCTGTAGTTTTCTGCATATAGGTCTTTTACCTCCTTGGTTAAGTTTATTCCTAGGTATCTTAATTTTTTTGGTGCGATGGTAAACGGGATTGCTTTTTTAGTCTCTGTTTCTGTAAGTTCACTATTGGTGTAGAGAAATGCCATTGATTTCTTGGCATTTATTTTGTATCCTGCTACATTGCCAAATTCGTTTATTAAGTCTATTAGCTTTTTGATGGAGTCTCTTGGGTTTTTTATGTACAATATCATGTCATCTGCAAATAGTGACAGCTTTACTTCTTCTTTTCCGATTTTGATGCCTTTTATTTCCTCTTCTTGTCTAATTGCGATGGCAAGTACTTCCAGTACTATGTCAAAGAGGAGTGGTGAGAGTGGGCATCCCTGTCTTGTTCCTGTTCTTAGAGGGAATGGTTTTAGTTTTTGCCCATTGAGCATGATGTTGGCTGTGGGTTTATCATATATAGCTTTTATTATGTTGAGGTATGATCCTTGTACTCCCACCTTGTTGAGAGTTTTTATCAGGAAAGGGTGTTGGATTTTATCAAATTCCTTTTCTGCATCGATAGATATGACCATATGATTTTTATCTCTCAATTTGTTTATGTGATGTATCACGTTTATTGATTTGCGAATATTGTACCATCCTTGCATTCCTGGTATAAAACCTACTTGGTCATGGTGTATGATCTTCCTGATGTACTGCTGGAGCCGATTTGCTAGAATTTTGTTGAGGATTTTGGCATCTATGTTCATGAGGGATATTGGCCTGTAATTCTCTTTCATTGAGTTGTCTTTATCTGGTTTTGGTATTAGGGTGATGCTGGCTTCATAAAAGGAGTTTGGCAGTGTTCCTTCCTCTTGAATTTTTTGGAAAAGTCTGAGGAGGATAGGTTTTAATTCTTCCTTGAATGTTTGGTAAAACTCTCCTGTGAAGCCATCTGGCCCTGGGCTTTTGTTTGCTGGAAGCTTTTTGATGATTGCTTCAATTTCTTCCCAAGTTACTGGTCTATTGAGATTTTTAGATTCTTCCTGATTGAGTTTTGGAAGGTTGTATTTTTCTAGGAATATGTCCATTTCCTCCAGGTTGTCCTGTTTGTTGGAATATAGTTGTTCATAGTATTTTGTAACAATCCTTTGTATTTCGGCGGGGTCTGTTGTTATTTCACCTCTTTCATTTCTAATTCTGTTTATTTGGGTCCTCTCTCTTTGTTTCTTGGTTAGCCTGGCTAGAGGCTCATCAATCTTGTTAATCCTTTCAAAGAACCAGCTCTTGGTTTTGTTGATCTTATGTATTGTGTCTTTGGTCTCTATGTCGTTAATCTCCGCTCTGATTTTTATTATTTCCTTCCTTCTGCTTACACTGGGCCTTTCTTGCTGTTCTTTTTCTAACTGTTTGAGTTGTAGGGTAAGATAATTTGTTACCATTCTTTCTTGTTTTTTGCAATAGGCTTGTAGGGATATGAACTTCCCTCTCAAAACAGCTTTTACTGTGTCCCATAGATTTTGGATTGTTGTGTTTTCATTGTCATTAGTTGCCATGATGTTTTTGATTTCTTCCTTGATTTCTCTGGTAACCCAGTCTTTGTTCAATAGCATGCTATTTAGTCTCCATGTGTTTAATTTCTTTGGCTTATTATTATTGTAGTTGATTTCCAATTTTATGGCACTGTGATCTGAGAAAATGCTTGATACGATTTCTATCTTCTTGAATTTGAAGAGACTTTGCCTATGTCCCAATATGTGGTCTATCTTTGAGAATGACCCGTGTGCACTTGAGAAGAATGTATATTCTGTGGCTTTGGGATGAAATGTTCTGAAGATGTCAATTAATTCCATCTGGTCTAATACGTCATTTAGAATTGACGTTTCTTTACTGATTTTTTGTTTAGATGATTTGTCCAGAGGTGACAATGGAGTATTAAAATCTCCTACTATGATAGCATTGCTATTAATCTGTCCCTTAATGTCCTCCAGCAGTTTCTTTATGTATTTGGGTGCTCCCAAATTGGGTGCATATATGTTTACCAGGGTTATTTCTTCTTGTTGGATTACACCCTTTAGTATTATGAAGTGGCCTTCCTTATCTCTTGTTATGTCCTTCACTTTGAGATCTAGTTTGTCAGATATAAGTATTGCTACCCCAGCTTTTTTTTCGTTTCCGTTTGCCTGGAAAATCTTTTTCCATCCTTTCACCTTCAGTCTGTGGGCGTCTGTTTTTCTGAGGTGGGTTTCTTGTAGACAGCAGATGAATGGGTTTTGCTTTCTTATCCATTCTGTTACCCTATGTCTTTTAATTGGAGCATTTAAACCATTTACATTTAAAGTAATTATTGAAAGGTAGGTATTTGATGCCATTTTTATTCTATCCCCCTGTGTTCCTTCTTCACTTCCTATTTCTTTATTATTACAGTAGGCCCTTTAGCATTTCTTGCATTGCTGGTTTGTTGGAGATAAATTCCTTTAGTCTGTTTTTGTCAGTGAAGCTCCTGATTACACCTTCAATTTTGATTGACAGCCTTGCGGGGTACAGTATTCTTGGGTTCAGACCCTTCCTTTGCATGACTTTGTATATGTCATCCCATTCCCTTCTGGCCTGATGAGTTTCTGTTGAGAAATCAGTTGCTAGTCTGATGGGGTTTCCTTTATATGTAACTTTCTGTCTCTCTCTGGCTGCTTTTAAGATTCTGGTTTTGTCGATGTTTTTTGCCAGTTTAATTATAATATGTCTGGGTGTTGATCTTTGGGGGTTCATTTTGTTGGGGACCCTTCAAGCATCTTGGATTTGTGTTGGTTTTTTCTTCTCTATCTCAGGAAAGTTTTCTGTCATTATTTCTTGAAATACTTTTTCCATATCTTGCTCAGTTTCCTTTCCTTCTGGAACCCCTATTATTCTAATATTGTTTTGTTTTGTATTGTCCCAAAGCTCCCTTAGGCTCTCCTCCTGTTTTTTAATTTTTTTTTCTAGCAACTGCTGTAATTGGGTATTTTTTTCCATTTTGTCTTCTAGCTCACTGATGCAGTCTTCTGCTTCATCTAGTCTACTCTTGATGCTTTCTATTGAGTTCTTCATAGTAGCGATGTCATTTTTCATTTCTTCTTGGGTCACCTTCATTTCCTCTTGGGTCACCTTCATTTCCTCTTGGGTCACCTTCATTTCCTCTTGGGTCTTCTTCATTTCCTCTTGGGTCTTACTCATATTGTCAAATTTGTCTTCCATTCTTTTTAGCCAACTTATGATCATTACTCTGAATTCTTGCTCTGGTAGGTTGCTTGCCTCTAACTCGTTTACTTCATTTTCTGGTGACGGTTGATTTTCTTTCACAGGCGGGTTGTTTCTTAGTCTCCCCATGATCTCTCTTTATAGGGTGCCTGGTAACGTAGTTCTCTCCCTCCTGCTTTGATTTAAAGGCACAAAATACAACACAACCAGGTACAACACACAAGGCACTGGACAGAAATGTGTTTGCAATATTAATATCCTCCAATAAAGGTGTCTATAAAAATGAATTAATTAAAAAGGTAAAATCTAGTGATGGCAGATGAAAAAAATTTCTCGAGTAAACTTTGCAATTAAAGTAGGTAAAAAACAAAAATTCAACAGTTAAAAAAATAAAAAATTGAAAATTAAAAATTAAACAAAATTTGCAGTAATGAAGGTCATTCACTTTCTGTGTTGCTATGTCTCGCACGCCTGTTCCCAGTCTGGGCGGTAGTGGCAGTTCACTGTGTTTCACCGTTCCTCCGTGTTGATTACAAGACCTGATTTTTAAGCCAATCTAGAGACCCTATGTGCTTTAGCCTCTGGGTGGCAGTGTTTCTGGATGACTTCCAGGACTCTAAAGCCTTTCTAGCTTTTTCCCCCTTCTCTGTGTCTTTGATGGCTGGGGGTGGGGCGGTCCGGAGCTGGCTGCACTCCCCTGTAATTCTGCGGCTACTTCTTGGACTCAGATCCAGCTGTGCTGCTCCTTAGATATCCCTAGTCTTAGGAGCCCTGTCCACAGACAGGCGCGCCTCCAGCTGAGAAGTAAATCCACGACCAGTCCCTCAGCCTCTGTGCACCGCGCGCGCTGGTGCGCAAGGGGGGGGGGGGGTGTTGCTGCGCCGAGTGGAACTCGGTCAGAACTACCGGTCCGAGTCCCTCAGCCTCTGTGCGCCGTGCGCGCTGGTGCGCAGGGGGGGGGGGGTGTTGCTGCGCCGAGTGGAACTCAGTCAGAACTACCGGTCCGAGGGGAACTCACCCACCGGATCGCTGCGAAATCTGAGCTCCTCTGAGATCAAGGGTTCGCGCTGACTATGTTCATTTGGTGTTCCTTGGGGCTGGGGATAATCAGGCCTCCGACACTCGAACCTCCTCCCTTCCAAGATGGCGAGATTTCCTGTCCGCGCCGGCAAGTATCTCCGGTAAGGGACCCAGCTGTGGGTGGTCAGCTGTTGGTGGCTCCCTAATCAGCAGACCCCAAATTTCCTCTGGTGTTTGCTAGTCTCCTGGCTTGTTGACGAGCACTCCTAGCGCGATCCTCAGCTGCTTTCTCTCTCTTCCTCGGGACAAGACTCAGAAACCGCCCATCTGCTCTTCCGCCATTTTCCTGTCTCTCTCTTTCTTAATTATGCTTTTAACCCCTTTTTAGTAATAAGTAGTGCTCTCTCAGTTAAATTTTGGCAGGACAAATAACCTTTCTTCATTCAACTCTTTCCAAGTCATTAATTGGATACAATTTAGCCGCCGGTTTCTTCAGATGCTGTTTTTCATATGTATCTGGTAATATGCATCTTTTTATCTTCTTGAATTAGGAAAGACAGTGTATAAAATATAATCTTATATCCCGTTTTTAGTTATTCGGAAATAATGAAATATGTTCCTTGGTATTATAACTATTATAACTTTGCCTCTCACTAGATATTCTTGATCTTTATTTCCTTTAACTTTTCTATTTATATGTCCCTAGAAAAAGATTTGTTGCATCACCACTTTACCCCTTGGGCCCCGAGGAAAGGTTACCCATTAGTAAATCTACCATAATGCCAACCCTTCTCATACTTCTAGCGGTTGGAGTAGGGTGGAAAGAGAAGAGGATTCTCATTCTGTTTTTGCCAAAACATTCATTTTCCTCTAATACCTGGAAGTTCTTTTTTTATCCTAACTCAGGGTGCAAAGACACTATAAAAGCAAACTAGAGCATTCTGCAAGATGTTGTCATACAAACCACATTTTTTTTTGCCTTTTTGCATGAAATTTTATGTCAAGTTAGGGAAGAAAAAGAGGATTGAATTTTACATTCTGTGGTAGGCTACAAACAGAAAAATGAAAAAGGAATCATAGAAGAACACTCCCCTCCACCATAGTTATAATACTAAGAGACATATTTCATTATTACTGAATAACTAAAAACAGAATATAAGATTATATTTTATACTCTGTCTTTCCTAATTCAAGAAGACAATGGTTTGTCAATCAAAATGTAGATATATACCTCCTATGATTATTTCCACAAACAATATTCAATATTTTAGCTTCTCATCTCTAAAACTCTAAGGTCTACTATTCTGATGATTATATTCAGGATTAGGATAACTCCATTAGAAGAATATTATCATCAAATTTTGAACTTTATTTTTCCCATTGGCTCTTAAGAACCAAGAGAATGGAGGGAAGAAGTGCCAGGGTGGCACATAGAAGAGATGAGGTTGGCACTGTACACCCAAATCATGAGATATATGCAGGAAGGTCTTGCATATATGTCTAGGGTAAATTTGAGGTTTCATACGACTGGAACTCTCATTTTATATTAAAGCAAATTCATGTCTAGAGAATAATGAAGACTTGGCCAAGGATAACCTTTGAATTAATTGTATAGTCAAGACCAGACTGCCTGCTCTTGATCCAGCAATTGTCTTAAAAAATGTGATGTCTGTAAAATAAAAGAGAAAGAGAGAGAGGGTTTTTTTTTTAATCCAATGTGCCTATAGTAGAATTATTTTATATTTTTTAAAAACCCTCAATATGGAGTATTAACAAATTTGCATTAAATATCCATTTGCCAAATAATGTCATTAAAATTGAGGTTAAGAGCACATTTATAATGACATCTTGGAGTTATGTGACAGGAAAGTTATCTTGCTTTTCATTTGAAAATTAAACATAAGTATGAACCAATAATGTGTTTAGGGTAGGAAACATTTCAATTATGTAACTGCAAGTCATGACCCATTTTGTCTAAGTCTCACATCATTATAAGAATAGGAACATCTAGTTATCAGTAGAATATCACTCATATTTTTAAGCTATTTTCTAGTGAAAGCAGAGATTTTTATCTTAACAGAAACCTAAAATGGATCTATCTGGTAACCAAACCCAGCTTTGTTTGATGAAAGGTAAAATTTAAGAATCACTAAAAGTAGGATAGAGACTGAAAACCATATTACTGCTGGAAGTTTTTTTTATTTTTTATTGCTTGTTAGTTTTTTTCATTTCCAATTAAAAATCAATTATCAAACAAATAATCACTATTAAACTTATTAGAAAACAATATTAACATATTGTGCCATGCTTTAGAAGATAAAAAGTAGGTCTTCTTAAGAAAATTTAAAAAATATATTAACTAGTAGAACTGAATCTTTATCCATTATTGTGTCTTAGGATCCATGTAGCACTTATTCTATGAATCATTAGTAGGGTCACTTTTACTCTTATTGAAAAATAGCCTACATTCACAACCAAATAGCTCTAAGATGCCAGCCATGGGCAAACCACGGCCCGCAGGCCGGATCCGACCCATTGGGCTGTTCTATCCGGCCCGCGGAGCCGAAAGAGCGAAGGGTTCTCTTGCTCTTCCCTTCGCTCCTTCACCAGCAGCCCAAGATGAGAGTGCCAGCATGGTCAGGTTGCTTTTGTTCCGGCTCTCCGGTCCAGTTTAAGAACCCACTGTGGCCCTCCAGTCAAAAAGTTTGCCCACCCCTGTGCCATCCTGTAGAATCTATGATTTCTAACAGAGTTCTTTCATTCTGTTCCACTTTCTCTGCCCCCTTTAGTGTAAACCAGTGGTATCTTTGCTGGTATAACTCTATTTGTATTAAACATAAATATGTCATAAATATGACATAAATATGACATATGAGGTGGGTAAGTCTATGACTTCTAATCATGATACCTTTATCAAACTGCTGTCCAGCCACACACTCAGTATCCTATTTAAAGCAAATTCTCTCTCTCTCTAAATATATATTTATTGATTTCAGAGAGGAAGGGAGAGGGTGAGAGAAATAGAAACATCAATGATGAGAGACAATCATTGATCGGCTGCCTCCTGCACACCTCATACCAGGGATCAAGCCCGCACCCTGGGCATGTGCCCTGACTGCGAATCGAACCATGACCTCCTGATTCATAGGTTGATGACCAACCACTGAGCCATGCCTGCTGGGCTCTCTCTCTCTCTCTTTCTTTCTCTCTCTCTCTCTCTCTCTTTTGTTCTAATGTGGATATACTGAGGATTATATAAATCTTCAAGCTCTAGTCCTTTTATGCTTAACAGTTCCTGCTAAAATCTCTCTCTCTCCACTTGCATTTTACTGAAAGTAGTTCAGAAAAACCAAGCTGATTCTCTAAAATGTTGCTTAGAAATCTCCTCAGCTAATATCCAATTTTATTGCTTACAACTTTTACCTTTCACAAAACACTAAAGAACTGTCCAGCTGCGCTCTTTGTTGTTTTATAACAAAGATTGTCTTTCTCCCACTTTCCAAAAACATGTTTCTCATTTGCACCTGACACCTTACTAGAATTTTCCCAACAACCATATTTCTAATATGCACCTCAAAACTCTTCCAGCCTCTACCCATTACCCGGTCCAAAGCTGCTCCCTGATTAGTTTTGTTAAAGCAGCACTTCACTCCCAGTACCTAAGTCTGTGCTTGTCTACTCAGGCAGCCATAAAATATTCATAAACTGCATGGCTGAAACAACAGAAATTTATTTCTCTAACTTTTGGAGGCAGGGAAGTCCAAGATCAAAGTACTGGTCAACTTGGTTTCTGGCAAGGACTCTCTTGCTAATTTTTATGAGGACCCCTCCCTGTGTCTCACATGGTGGAGAGGAAGTGAGAATATGGGCTCTGCTGTGTCTTCTTGCAATATAGAAATCCCATTGAATCAGGATTCCATGCTCATGACTTCATTTTACCTTAATTACCTACTTATAGGCCTTGTCTCTAAATATAGTCACTCTGAGAGTTAAACATTTTGGTGTATACAGTCAACAGCAGTTTTTTAGACCATAAATTCTGTAAAGAATTTGAAGATGAAGAACTGGGGCTTGAGTCAGAAGGATGTGAAGTTTAAACAAAGGTATGAAGAATTAGGAGGAAACTTTGTTTCCAGCAGGTTGTCTGATTTACTACCCTGATCAACCCATTCTCTGAAAACATGTAAAAACATTGCTAAATTGTTTTGTCAAACCCTTATTTAAATGTTCTTGGTTAATATTCTGAGACCAAATATTAAGTGAAAGCAGGAACCCCAAGGAGCCAACATAGGTAGAATCCTGCATTGGCTTTGAAGGCATTTGCAAATGTGGATGAAGTCAAGCCAGGTCCTATTGCCCAGGGCAATCATTAAGTGTACATTTTAAATAACCTTGCCCACTGCTGGGATGACTTCAAAGAAAATCTTTTGCTTGACAAATATTGTTAATTGGACAAAGAGTCTCTCCAGAGATTTAGTAAACAAGGGTAAGCTCCAGCCAAGTTTTCAGCCAATAATACAAATTATCTTGTTTGTTATTAAAATTTCACATCATAAATATATTGTAAAGTAGTCATGGGAATTATACAAGGTGGGGCAGGTGTTTGCATGGAAAAATAACACCATAATTAATGGATAACAATTCAAGAATAAACACAATTTTCTGTATACTCATAACTAATCATATTCTTGCCCCACCCTGTGTTATTCACAAGCATCTGCCAGAAACAATCACACATCTTCTTTGAGAAACCAAATTCTAACTTAGGTTTCCACAAAACCTACATGCAGTTCTCCAAGGAGTAGGAATTCAAAAATATAAGGAAACAAAGATGCATAAGTAGAGCAAGAATAAACTAATAAACTAATCATTACTGCTATGGTCACATTAGGTATTAGGAGGCAAGAGATTAAACAATTAATATTTTTGATAGAACAAAATATTGGAATGACTATGCAAGTAATAATCAAATGACTTTTAAAAAATGCTCAAGTAGATTTGAAAATAAAAATAATTCTGTCAGGAAAAAAAATAAATTAGAAACCAGTAGCTGCGGTTAATAGAAAATGGGATTTAAATGAAAAGTTATGATTTGGGGAGGAGGACCGAAGCAAGATGGCAGCCCAGGGAGTCTCCTGGGCCGCCATCTCCTCAACAATTTGGAAATAAACAACAGATAAAACCAAAAGGGATCGCACCAGACCCACAGGAAAGCTGGCGAAATGGGAAGGCTACATCTAAACGCAAAGCAGGACGTCGCTGCTGCCATGTGGAGTTTAAAACTACAGCGAAACTGAACCTGCCGGAGCCGCTGCCGCCGGGAATGAGGGAAGCCAGACCTCGCTCCGCCCCGGGGCCCAGGGAGTGGGCCAGCCCCGCCGGCCGCCACGGGAGCTGATGGGGGCCTACGCCGCCGCAGCCACCGCCACCGCCGCAGCAGCGCCTTCGGCTCCTGCCTGGACGAGAAGCCCGTGAGCGCGACCTCCCAGCCCGCTCGCAGTGCTGGAGAGAAGCGGGTGCCAGGACTCGGGCCCCCCGCACTCGCCGCTGCCCGGCGGGCGAAGAGATGGTGTAGTATCTCCCCGCCGGCCCAGCCCCCGCGCTTACTGTGCAGGTGAAGAAATCGTGCAGCGGCTCCCCGTCTGCAACCAGCCCAGAAGTGGGAAAACTAAACTAGACACCAAGCAGGGCGCCGCCGCCGCCATGTGGAGTTTAAAACTACAGCGAAACTGAACCTGCCGCTGACACCGGAAATGAGGGAAGCCAGACCTCGCCCTGCCCCAGGGCCAGGGAGTGGGCCAGCCCTGCCACCACTACGGGAGCTGATGGGGGCCTACGCCGCCGCTGCTGCCACCGCCGCCGCCTGGGCCGCTGCCGCTGCGCCTTCACCGCGCCTTCGCTGCGCCTTCGGCTCCTGCCTGGACGAGAAGCCCATGAGCGTGAGCAAGACCTCCCAGCCCGCCCACAGTCCTAGAGGAGCGGGCACAGCGTCCCCCCTCCCGCACAACCAGCTCGCCCCAGAAATGGGAAGGCTACAGTTAGACACCAAGCAGGGCGCCGCAGCTGCCATGTGGAGTTTAAAACTACGGCGAGTGGAGGACTGAGAAGGTGGGGCAGTTCTGTACCGTGCTGCCTTCCACTGGTTAAGACCTCCAGGAGCGAGGGCCTGCCGAGGTGAGGATGCCGCTACTGTCACCTGTAGAGGGGCAGCACTGAGCTGGCCAATATTTGTGGTGGTGGTGCTGCTTGTCCTGGCTCAGAGGAAGCGTTCCACTAAGTCTGAAAGACTAAGACATCGCGGGGACTCTCCGCCAACGCCCGCGGCCTGCTCTGCCAGGCCTTCGCGCACGCTGTGCTGGCGCTGCGCCTTCCGTTGGCAGACCCGGAGAATCCTCTCTTCGCTGCCACATGGCCAGGCCAAAGCATCAGACACTACCACCACGCGGATTTTAAAACTACAGGGGAAATTGAGCCACAGGAGCTACCATCGCTGCCGCACCC
This sequence comes from Vespertilio murinus, assembly GCA_963924515.1. Taxonomy (NCBI): domain Eukaryota; kingdom Metazoa; phylum Chordata; class Mammalia; order Chiroptera; family Vespertilionidae; genus Vespertilio; species Vespertilio murinus. Next base: position 71,587,384 of record OZ004707.1, read on the forward strand.
ACTGCCGCCCCCAAGAATGGGAATCCACCGAAATCAGAGCTCACTACACACCGGGCTCATAGAGAGTGTGGCTTCAGAAATTAGCCTCTGCATCCACAGAAGCTCCACATCCGCAACAAAGAGGACGCGATGGAGGGCGGACTCTCCCCATGCAGCCATCACAGCCCGCCCACAATCTCCCCAGCACACCCACCATGCTGGGAGGGAAATGGAGCGCGCTGGTGAGGAAATGGCACGGTGCCTTCCATTACCCACTCAGGCGAGCCCATCCTCCGATACCACATGGCCAAGCCGAAGCTCTCACCACCACCGCCATGTGAACTTTAAAACTACAGTAGTAATTGAACCACAGGAGTGACCGTCAATATTGCACCTGGCACCGCCACTCGCCACTGGCGCCGAGAATAAAGGAAATCCACCAAGAACAGAGTTCACCACGCCTTGGGCTCAGGGAGTGGGCGACCTCAGAACTTAGCCTCCATGTCTGCAGCTGCTCCGCTCCCACACCGAACGAGACACCGTTGAAGGTGGTCCCCCCGCCTGCAACCATCTCAGACCAACTGCAGCTGTCCCAGCCTGCCCCCCATGCTAGCAAGGATCTCCGAGTTTCCCAGGGGGCCGAGTGCCCCGGGTAAGCCGTACCCCCCAAAGGGGAAGGGGGAAGGGTGTCCCGGGTGAGCCGGGTGTCCCAGGGGGCCGAGTGCCCCGGGTGAGCCGAGGGTCCCAGGGGGCCGAGTGCCCCGGGTGAGCCGAGTGTCCCAGGGGGCCGAGTGCCCCGGGTGAGCCGAGTGTCCCAGGGGGCCGAGTGCCCCGGGTGAGCCGAGTGTCCCAGGGGGCCGAGTGCCCCGGGTGAGCCGAGTGTCCCAGGGGGCCGAGTGCCCCGGGTGAGCCGAGTGTCCCAGGGGGCCGAGTGCCCCGGGTGAGCCGAGTGTCCCAGGGGGCCGAGTGCCCCGGGTGAGCCGAGTGTCCCAGGGGGCCATGTGCCCCGGGTGAGCCGAGTGTCCCAGGGGGCCGAGTGCCCCGGGTGAGCCGAGTGTCCCAGGGGGCCGAGTGCCCCGGGTGAGCCGAGTGTCCCAGGGGGCCGAGTGCCCCGGGTGAGCCGAGTGTCCCAGGGGGCCGAGTGCCCCGGGTGAGCCGAGTGTCCCAGGGGGCCATGTGCCCCGGGTAAGCCGTACCCCCGAAAGGGGAAAGGTGTCCCGGGTGAGCCGTGTGTCCCAGGGGGCCGAGTGCCCCGGGTGAGCCGAGTGTCCCAGGGGGCCGAGTGCCCCGGGTGAGCCGAGTGTCCCAGGGGGCCGAGTGCCCCGGGTGAGCCGAGTGTTCCAGGGGGCCATGTGCCCCGGGTAAGCCGTACCCCCCAAAGGGGAAAGGTGTCCCGGGTGAGCCGTGTGTCCCAGGGGGCCGAGTGCCCCGGGTGAGCCGAGTGTCCCAGGGGGCCGAGTGCCCCGGGTGAGCCGAGTGTCCCAGGGGGCCGAGTGCCCCGGGTGAGCCGAGTGTCCCAGGGGACCGAGTGCCCCGGGTGAGCCGAGTGTCCCAGGGGGCCGAGTGCCCCGGGTGAGCCGAGTGTCCCAGGGGGCCGAGTGCCCCGGGTGAGCCGAGTGTCCCAGGGGGCCGAGTGCCCCGGGTGAGCCGAGTGTCCCAGGGGGCCATGTGCCCCGGGTAAGCCGTACCCCCGAAAGGGGAAAGGTGTCCCGGGTGAGCCGTGTGTCCCAGGGGGCCGAGTGCCCCGGGTGAGCCGAGTGTCCCAGGGGGCCGAGTGCCCCGGGTGAGCCGAGTGTCCCAGGGGGCCATGTGCCCCGGGTAAGCCGTACCCCCCAAAGGGGAAGGGGGAAGGGTGTCCCGGGTGAGCCGTGTGTCCCATGGGGTCGAGTGCCCCGGGTGAGCCGAGTGTCCTAAGGGAAGCAGTGGGTCCCAGGGGAAGGGGCGGTGAAAACCAGAGGAGGAGCGGACTCTATTCATATGAGCCTGAGATGGTCACCATAAAACAAGCAGATTGTCAAATGACAGGGGGGAGGGGAAGGAGACCTGGGGGGAGACAGGAGAACAACCGAGGGACTGGTATCCATGAACATAAGTACAACCAATGAACACAAAACTCTGGGGAGGGAGGGCATAAATGGGTGGTGAGGGGGGGCAATGGTAAACTATGTACACAGAAAATACCTTAATAAAATAAAATTTAAAAAAAAAAGAAAAAAAAAAAAAAGTTATGATTTGGGGAAAAAACAATTAAATAATATTATAAATGTGCCATAAGTCTTATTCTAAATATTCAAGAAGATGATATTATGCAAAAATGTGTAGATAATTGAGGCCCATCTTAGAGTCTGTCTGTTCCATCCCCCTATATACACCCAAGATGCAATGGTGAAGTAAATATTGGATAACATCTATAAAAATCACCATTCAATAAGGGATACATTTAAAGGTCCAAAATAGCCAGTGGTCTAAAACAGTTTTAAAATCCTGGTTGAAAAATATTGGGGATTCATTGATTAGGTTTTATATTCTAGGAGTAATTTTCATTGGTTTTTAGGTCTGCCTTCTGAACTCTGGTTTCTGTCCTCTGAGTCCAAGTTAATGAAATGTATCACATGTTCAAAGCTGAGTATTTTAATCAGCCTGCTGCCTGAGGATAGAATTTTGGGACTGCCAAAGAATGCTTTTCATTTTGTATTCTCTCTGTCTCTCTCACCAAGTGGACAGAATTTTCACTGAAATAGTTTTCTCAAATAATGTTTGGATCTCCTGTGAATTTAAAGAGTCTGAGCATCAAGTCACGCTTCCTCTATGTTTAACAGTGAATCCTTCCACTTATCTTTCCTCTATTATATCCTACTATAAGCATCATGCAGAAACCAAACAGCAGCTCTCACACTTTGTCTGAAAATCTCCTTAACTACCTAACCAACTTTATCACTTTTTTGTTCTCTTTCTACCTAATTATAAGCAACACTTTGGCTGTTTCCTGCCAGTGTTTCGCTCCCTTTTGCAAACTCACCGAGCATATCCTCTAAGTACAGATTTCTAGATTCCTAATAATAACAATACTCTATTCAAGTCAAATTAGTCTTTATATGTCATACTATTAATTTTTTTCAACCTCAGGACATGGTCCTGTTTCAAAGCCACTTTCACAATATTTAGATATTTGTTAACTCCAGGATCCTATTCCCAAGTATTAAAATACATATTTCATATATTGCTGCCAAAGAAGAGTATCACAAACTTAGCAGCAAAAAAATACACATTATTAGATCACAATTTCTGTGAGCCAGAAATGCAGCTGTGGCTTCTTTTGTTCCTCTTTAAGGCTGCAATGAAGGTGTAAGCCAGGTCTGTGTACTCATCACAGAGTACACATGGGAAGGACACACATTCAGGGTCATGTGGATCATTGGCAGCATGGACTTCTAGGCAGTATTCCAGACTTCTCAGTACCTGACTGTTAACCAAAAGCTACCTGAAATTCCTTTCCATAGAATTCCTTTCCACAGCTTATAGAATCTAGCTTCTTCTAAGCCAGTGAAGGAGACAGGTCACAAGACTTACATTGTAACCTTAAGAAACACTAGAGGCCAGGTGTATGAAATTCATGCATGGGAGGCCCCTCTTGCAATCCGGAACCACTCAGGGGATATCTGACTGCTAGTTTAGGCCCCATCCTGCCAGTATTCATGCAGGATTGGGCCTAAGCCAGCAGCTGAACATCCCTCTCACAATCCAGGACCACTGGCTCATAATCAATTGCCTGCCTGCCAGATTTCCCCTAACCGTTCTTCATCCCTGCCTGATCACCTCTAACTACATCTGTCTGCCTTCCTGATCCTCCCTAACCACTCGTCTGCCTGCCTGATTGCCCCTAACCACCATGTCTTGACCACTGCCTTGGTGGCTTCATCCAGAATGATGTCCAGAAGGTCTTTGGCTGTCTGGTCTAATTAGCATATTATGCTTTTATTATCCTATATGAAAAAAAGCCCAGTAACTATAATATTGTAACAATCAGAAATACTGCTCAATCAGTTGCTATGAGGTCCAATGACCAACTCTCAGACACCCTCCTCTCCCCCTCCCCCACCTAGGAGGCTCCAATTGCCAGATGGAGAACAGGGAACCTAATGGGTAGTGGCAGTGGGATGGGACTGGGGCCTGGTGAGTGGGCAGAAGATGGCCCTGACCATAGTCTAGGCCTAGAGACCCTACCCATGCACAATTTTGTGCACTGAGCCTTTAGTTGTAGATAATAGTGATGGCAATTTTTATCAAATTCTACTGGTTTGAAGCAAGTCACAAGTCTTGTCCATGAGCAAGAATATGTTCCACAAGGACTACCAGGAGGTATAGATAATCATGGTCTATCCTGGAATCTACCCATCACAGCTTTTCAGAAATAATAATGCAAGTTAGAAGACAGTGGACACATATATTTTTCTCTTTATCTATTGGTTTTTATAAAGAGAAAGAAAGAGGGGAAAAAGGAGAGAGAAACATTGATGTGAGAGCAAAACATTGATTGACTGACTTCTACATACCCCCTACAGGAGATTGAGCCTACATAATGCCCTCCTGGGAAGTGAACTGACAGTCTTTTAGTGCATGGGACAATGCCCAACCAAAAGAGCCACACTGGCCAGGGCTGAACACATATCTTCAATGGATAAAATATCACCTAAGTAGCATTTGTGAAAAGGTCAAACAGATTATTTTTAAATAATCTAAAGCTATGTTTACTATACTGACTCTCATTAATAGAAATTGTAAAGATTATTTTAAAAAACACAGGAAAATTAATCTCAGTGGAAAATCTAGAATATGAAAAAAAAACATGCAAAAAAGTGGTTCTTTTAAAGTTAAACATAAATGATAATTGAGTGAGTAAAATCCATAATAAATTATTTTAAATTTCAAAAGGTTTCAAACTAAAATACCAAGTAAATAAGTACACAGGAGGGAGGTGGTATAATCAAATCGTTAAAACTCTGCATTATTTTGAATGAGACTACAGACACTAATTCATTTCAAATTAAAAATAAAAATAGGCATTTAAATATTTCTAGAGAAAAACTTTAAAATAAAATCATAGAGTTCAACTTTCAGATGACTTAAAGAAAAAAGTAAGTATAACAAAATTCTATACAAAAAAAAGAGAGGTAGGAAAGTGGAAAAATAGAAATGGAAATCTAGGAGTGGGGAGTGGAGTACAAATAAGGTGGTAGAGACAAATCTAAACAAATATAAACACATTTGTGTAAATATATACATACTCCTGAAACACACACAGGCAAAAGATGAAAATATAATTAATACAATTGAGAAAATATTACAAAATAATCATGAAAATATAACAACTTAGTCGATCATCAATCAATATCAACAAAAACAAAACAAAACATGGTTATCTGAGTAACTGTAGAAAATGCATTTGAAAAGAAGTTTAGCAAACTAAGAATAGAAAATATTTTCTTATTCTGATAATATATTAACCAAAGTCTATAGTAAAACTGATACTTTAAATGTTGAGGTATGTTTTTTTTCTGGTTTGGAAATTAATTCTACTTAATATTATCATTTCTATTCAATGCTACCCTGAAAATTTTACCTAGTATATTAGATCCAAAAAAAAATCAACTAAAGACATACAACCATAAAAATGAATAAAATTGCCATTCAAAGATAATTTTATTACATTTTGTTGATATTAATTAAAATTACCAAATAAATGGAGAACTATAACATGCTCTGGGCTGTAGGATCTATTATAAAAATATGTATTCTTCTTCCATTCATCAATAGGTTCTGTAGAATCTAGTGAAAGTATGACAGATTATAAGAAAACTTAAAAGCTGATTGTATGGAAGAAAAATGGCCTAGAGTAACCAAGACATTTTAAATGAATATAAACAGGTTTGATGGTCTGATTGATGCTTCTCTTTCTCTGGATCTGTTTTTGTTCATCAGTTTATACTGTTCATTGTATTCCACAAATGAATGAGATCATGTGATATTTGATCAGATCATCAAACCTTAGAAGGAAGTCAAGTGAGGGTGGGGGGAATGGAGATATATCAACCAAAGAACTTACATGCATGGATATAAGCATAACCAATGGACACAGACACTAGAGGGCTGAGGGCATAAGCTTAGGGGTGGGGGAAAGGGAGGATAAGGACACATATGTAATTCCTTAGTCAATAAAGAATAAAAAAATAATATAAATAGGATGCAGTAAGAAATGTAGCTTACCAGAAATCAAACATTATAATAAAGCTACATTGAGGCACTGTTTTCTGAATATCACGTAAACAATTTGATGAATGCATAAAAAACAGACCCATATAATCAAACTTTTAATTTATGACAATACATCAGATATGAGTAAAATATATCTGTGGTAAGTTTGACTATGTTGAAATTAAGTATATATTATTGTATACTTTATAAGACATTTCAATACATATAGATAACAAAGTATAAAGACTACTAAACCTATGAAGAAAAAGACAAACCTCCTTCTAAAAAAAATGAGCAAATATTCTTAATAAAAATATCCTAAAAGGAGAAACCTGTGTGGCCTATTACCACACTCAGCATTAGTTATTCAGAAAATAAAAAGTAAATCCCATTTGATATATACCAGTTTAGCAAACATTTTAGAAAGCTAATAGCTTTAAATGTTGGTGACGATGTAAAGAATATTGTTGCAGGAAGTAGATGGTGGTTTGCTTTGGAAGCCATTCTAGCATTGTGTAATAATGCTGAAAGTTAAATGCTTTATATCTCAGTAACTGCACAGCTACATTTATTTTAGCAAATGACTTATACACTAGACAAAATGTACAAATAATGGTCATGTAACAAGTTATTTTAAAATACCAAGAAGTAGTCACAAAAATATCCATCAATAATGGTATAGGCCGAGGCCGGTTTGGCTCAGTGGATAGAGCGTCGATCTGCGGACTGGAAGGTCCCAGGTTCGATTCTGGTCAAGGGCATGTGCATTGGTTGTGTGCACATCCCCAGAGGGGCTGTCAGAAGGCAGCTGGTCAATGTTTCTCTCTCATTGACGTTTCTAGCTCTCTATCTCTCTCCCTTCTTCTCTGTGGAAAATCAATAAAATATGTATATTTTTAAAAATGGTATAGAAAAAGATATTGAAATATACTGTAGTCATATGTAGAATACCAGATAGGATGAATTGTTACTTCCTGAGACAATGTTGATGACTCTCAAGAGCACAATATTAAATTTAAAAAGTTGCAGAGTTCATATATATTATAATTCATGCAAAATTAAATGTTTCATTAAGATATAAGTATATATGGTGAAATCATAAAGAGAAAGAATACAATGGTAAGCATGGGAGAATAGTTCTCTCTGAGGAGACAGAGAATGGAATTGGATCTAGAATAGCATACAGGCTCCCTAAGTATGATTAAAATATTTTTTTATTCTTAATCTGGGCATTTTCCACTCTGGTATGTGATATAATGTTAACATATAAATGTGCATCAATACAATATTAAATATTGGATATCTATCTAGATATTCAATGACTACTCAATATGTAGTAAAATGCTATTGTTAAAAACAATTAGTAGGTTTTAACAATATACTTAGTCAGAAAATCTGATGATGTTAATCCATGTAAAATTAACTGGCATGACTAAATGTAAAGGTAAGATTCAATATTTCATTTTGGTTAGGCGGATTAAAGTGGAGAATCTCTGTCAGGAAACAAAGGATGATATAGGATCCCCAGTGTGACAGGTTGCATTGTGCTCTGAAATCAAGGCTGGGTACAATGAACTTGCTTCTACTAGTGGTTCAATACATTGCATGCGTTTCATGTATAGGAAAAATATAATATTAATGTAGCGATGCTATTAAAATATCAAGTTGTACTTAGCCTTTTTAATTTTAACAATACATGTTTAGTAACAACGGTTGTCTATTGGAGAAAGGAGACCTTAGTGGAATAAATTGAAGATGGATATCAGAAATTATTGAATTAAATCTTCAGCAATTATTTTGTCTTGCATCATGAGCTCTATCCCCCCAAATATTTTGTAAATAATAACTTTCATAATTGAATAATCTTCCCTTTAGCAAGACTGGATGAGAAAAGTATCCTGATGCTGTTCGGGTTACAATGCAGTTCCTTTGGGTTAGAGTTTCTTCGTGTTCTCTCTTACCAAATAGGATATAAAGGATAGCTCCTTCAGTCCAGCAGGTAATGTTCTCCCAAATGGTATTTTTTAAAAGGTCTCACATATACATAGTATTGACTAAAGTGTCCTGCACTTTGCAAGTGGGTTATTCCATTATTATTAAATTACGCATGTTCTATTCTTTTCTGAACATGTCTTCTGAGACACACATTTTACTTAATAATCATTATTGACCTTGAAATGAATGGAAAACTGCAGTTATATAAATCTCTAATTGCAGGCATTTATGGTTTAATTGCAGGCATTTATGATCTAAAAAGCATAGTATTTCAAAGAAAATATCAAGGATATGTATAATATTGAGACTATAAACAATCTAAATGACAAACATGCATGCTGGCTTATTTTATAGTTCTTCTATCTTAGGTTCCTGAACCAAACTGTGAGGATGATGCGCCCCCCCCCCCAATTCAAAGGAGAAATAGCAAATTATTGATGCCAGTATCCTTGAAGACTGAAAACACCAATAAAATGCTTCAGATACAACAACACAAAATAAAAGGAAAACTTGTGCTGCTTAAGTAGTGAGTTTAAGAAAATAATTCCGTAAAGAATCCTTCAGAGACACTGAAGTAGAAAAGGATCCATTTTTCAAGTCATTAGTATTCCAGTCCCCACCAAGGACAAATAAAGACCAGAGCATATTGCCAACTGCTTTGTTAAAGCTAAGTTCCTCCCTTTCCTCTAGCTGCCACAGTACAGCAAGTTTCCTGAATGATAAGCTAGTTTTTTCACGTGTGATTTGAATATATTTAATATAAATAAAAAATGGAAGTGTACTTCTTGAAAAAAATTCTGGCCATCATATTGGGGAAGTGTTATTTATCATATTGTCTTGTTAGGTATTGCAGGCATTAGAATACATTTTCTAAGCTTTGTTCTCATTTAATTAATCAGAGAAAAAATTCTATTTAATATTTAAATAAGCTGTTTAAATATTAAATACAAGGTCTCTTTTTTTTCAAATATATAACTGAATCAAATGCTATGTGGAAACTGGTTTTTAATTATTCTGTTCATTGTCCATGCAGTGAGATGCAAAAATAATTTGTCAGCATATGTCACCACTAATTAGTTCAGGTAAAATCAATTGAACTCTTTGTGTATATTTTTAAACTTCTCTTGCCTCTAAACAAATAAAAGTTGTTCACACAGGCACACACACATATATCATGTATACGTACATCACAAACATATATATGATAGTAAAAATTTCAGCAACAGAATTGTTGACAGTAACTTTTCTATAGGAAATGTATTAACAAATCTTCTTCTGGATGCATACTGGCCTAGAAATTGATATTGTTCTTATATTTTTAATTATATCAATCAGAGGTTTCATCTTCTGGTTTTATAAGCTACTCTAGAGGCCCAGTGCATGAAATTTGTGCAGGTGTGGGGGGGGGTCCCTCAGCCCAGCCTGTACCCTCTCCAATCTGGGACCCTTTGAGGGATGTCTGACTGCCCATTTAGGCTGATACCACCAGTGGGATGACCAGTGGGATCAGGCCTAAACAGGCAGCCATACATCCCTCTCACAATCCAGGACTGCTGGCTCCCAACTGCTTGCCTACCTGCCTTCCTGATTGCTCCTAACCACTTCTGTCTGTGAGCCTGATCACCCCCTACCCACTCCCATGCCAGCCTGATTGATGTCTAACTGCTTCCTGTCAGCCTGTTTGCCCCCAAATTCCCTCCTCTGACAGCCTGGTCACCCTAACTTCCCTCTCCTATAGTCCTGTTCCTCTCAACTGCCCTTCCTTGCAGGCCTGGTGCTTACCAACTGCCCTCCTCTGTTGGCCATCTTGTGGTGGCCATCTTGTGTCCATATGGGGGCAGACATCTTGTGTGTTGAAGTAATAAAATATTACTCTTTTATTAGATAGGATAGAGGCCTGGCACATGGGTGGGGGCCAGCTAGTTTGCCCTTAAGGGTGTCCCAGATCAGGGTGGGGGTTCCCTTGGGGTGTGGGGTGGCCTGGGCGAGGGGTCTGTAGTGGTTTGCAGGCCAGCCACACCCTCTGGCGACCCAAGCAGAGGCCCTGGTATTAGTAATTTATTTATCTTCTACAATTAATACTTTGTAGCCTGGAGCAGAGCCAAGCCTCCTGCTCACTCTATGATGGCAGCCATTTCTGTTGGAATTTCTGTATCTTCTAAAATTGAAAATTTCTAGCCTGGAGTGAAGGCCTGAGGAGGCTGCAGAAGTTTGGATTCCTCCATCACCTGAGGAATCCCTAGCCTCCTGCTCTTCCAGTTCAGTAGATGCCACCATTTCTGTTAGAATTTATTTCCTTTTTATAATTGAAACTTTGTACCCTTGAGTTTAGGCCTTGGCCTGCCAGGGTGTGCGGAAAGCTTGGCTTTCTCCATTGATGGGGAAACCCAAGCCTCCCTCCTTCTCTCTCTGGCTGAAGCCATATTGGTTGGGGTTAATTTGCATACCCCTCTGATTGGCTGGTGGGTGTGGCTTGTGGGTATGACAGAGTAATGGTTAATTTGCATGTTACTCTTTTATTAGATAGGATAGCTATGATTCACTCACAGCAGATTAAGGCTACATCAAGGCTCAGCCTTACACTGGAATCTGAATAGCCATAAATTCTAATGTTGCCAGATAGCTTAGATAAAATAGTATATATTTTTAATTTCTTTATTGATTAAGGTATTACATATGTGTCCTTATCCCCCCATTACCCCCAGCTACACCACCCCCCCCTTATGCCCTCACCCCCTGGTGTCTGTGTCCATTGGTTAGGCTTATATACTTTCACACAAGTCCTTTGGTTGATCTCCCCTACTTATGCCACCCTTCCCTACATTCCCTCTGAGGTTTGGTGGTCAGATTGATTGATTCTCTCTCTGGATCTGTTTTTGTTCATCAGTTTATGTTGTTCATTATATTTTATAAATTAGTAAGATCATGTGATATTTATCTTTTTCTGACAGTAAAAATGAAGAAATTCTTAGCATTTTCATCAACATGGTTGAAACTGGAGATCATTATACTAAGTGAAATAAGCATTATGCTAAGTAAAATAGTATATTTTTTAGCTTATAGTTTTCTCCTTTTCAAAAATGAAAAATTTTGTATTCATTGGAGTTCCCAAATAACACTAAATTTAAAATTTTTTTAGGGCTGTATTCTACTTGTATTAATGCAACTCCATGAGAAGCATGGAGAATTTTTAAAAATCTCTTGTTAATTTCTCTAATTGATGATAGAAGAAGTGGAGGCCTAAAGGCCAGAGTGAAAAGAAATGGTTAAAATGGGGTCTATGTGATCTATATAGTTTGAGTGTCTTTGATATGCCTATTGATACTCTTTTTTTAATAATTCAACTATTTATATACATTTTTAAAACAAGCACGTGTTTGACAAATGGAAGTTTTCATTGAATCCCTAACAAAGTGCTATTCACTAAATATTCATATTGTGAATAGCCAATGTCATAGAAATATAGACAAAATCCATGTACTTACAAAAATAAAAATTTGGCACAAGGTATCTTAATCAAATATTTTTGTTTATTTTCAAATGCTTAGATTCAACTATGCATTTGCTTTAGATAAGTTAAAAGTGATTAAACTATTAAATTTAAAATTTAGCATTGCCTCATTTAAATTATATGTTTGAAGTACAAGTCACTAGGATTGCTAGAGTCCCAGAGTTTTATCTTTGGGAGGCTCAAAAACATTTGCCAGCCACAGGAAAATTAATATTGACAAAATATATTTTGTTCCCAATCAAAGTTTATCAATTATAGGATAAAATGATGAGTCTCAAGGAAGAAGTAGTGCTTTCTACTTCTTTTATACTGAGATATCTATTCCAAGTAATTGAGCCAATTTTCACCCTCTCCTGAGACTCTTTTATATAAGCACCTGTGTCCCAGTGCATGAAATTTGTGCATGGGGGTGGGGTGTTCCTCAGCCCAGCCTATACTCTCTCCAATCTGGGATCTCTCAAAAGATGATCTACTGTTGGTTCATGGAGATCGGGCCTAAACTGGCAGTTAAACATCCCCATCACAATTTGGGACTGCTGGCTCCAGCCGTTCTCTTGCCTGCCTGCCTGATTGCCTGCCTGATTGCCCCTAACCACTTTGCCTTCTGACTTGCTTGCCCCCAAATGCCCCGCTTCCAGCCATCCAGATCATCCCCAACTCCTCCCCCCCCACCCCCATCCTGGTCACCTCCAACTGACTTCCACTGGTGGCCTGCTCACCCCCAACTGGCCCCCTTGCTGGTCTGCTTACCCTCAATGGCCCCTGCCATCCCATCCTGGCCTGATCAACCCCATCAATCCAAGGTGCCAGCCACTCCTTTTCTTTCTTTCTTTTTTCTTTTTTTTTTCCCCAGCACCTTCTTGAGTGGAGGCCAGGGCCAATTGGAAGCAAGTATCTAGGATTTATTTATCTTATATAATTGAAACTTTGTAGCCTTGAGAGGAGACCAGGGCTGACCAGGGTGGGCGGGAAGCTTGGCTTCCTCCATTTCCAGGGCAAATCAAGCCTCCTGCTTGCTCCAGCTCCATGGCCAGCTGCCATCTTGGTTGTGTTAATTTGCATACTTGCTCCTGATTGACTGGTGAGCATGGCTTGTGGGTATAGCGGAATGATGGTTAATTTGCATATTTCTCTTTTACTAGTGTAGATATCAATGAAATATGTTGATAGCAGGTATTATCCCGCTTATTTTTTAAAATATATTTTTATTGATTTCAGAGAGGAAGGGAGAGAAATAAAAAAAACAAAAAAACATCAATGATGACAGAGAATCATTGATCGGCTGCCTCCTGCACAGGGGATGGAGCCCACAACTGGGGCATGTGCCCTTGGCCAGAATTTAACCTGGGACCCTTCAGTCTGCAATGGGCCCTATTACTTAATTATGAGTAAAAATAATTATACAAAAGATCTCTATACACCTAAACAATTTTTTTTTTAATTAAATAGCTTTACCATTGCTCTAATGTGATGGGGAAAGACAGAAGAGGGAACCTGGCGGGGGGGAAGACATATGTATAGAAACACTGTGATCATCAGGGGAGATGAGTGGGAGAAGGAGGGGAATGGTGCATGAGCATAAATGTTGACAGAAGGAGACTTGACTTTGGACAGTGAACACAATATAGTGTACAGACGATGTGTTGTGGAGTTGTGCACCTGAAACCTATATACCTTTGTTAACCAGTGTCACCCTAGTAAACTCAATATACAGGAAAACAAATATATGTAACTTTTCCCCCATTGTTCCTTTGTTTATTATCTTTTTCTTTCAAAGTTTTAAGAATACCTTAGCAAGATTTATTTATAAGCAACCATAGGGCCTTTTAATCTTGACAGACACTTGAGGGTCATAGAGTTCATACTTCATCAAGCAGTGTAAATTGGGAGTTTCATCTAGACTAGGCTGAAATGATAAAAGATGGTAGGTACAAGCATTTCCACAGGGAAATTATTTCAGGAACTGCTCGTCTTACTAGCATGTGGCACGTTGCAAATACTGATTCTGATAGTAATCTGTGGAAGAATTTATGCTAGTGAAAGTAGAAAAGATCTCTAGCTCAAGTCATGTGAAAATTCTCTAGAAAAGAAACAAAACAAAACAAACAAACAAACAACAACAACAAAAAAAAACTTTTCATATGTTTTAGAGGCAAATCTGCAAGTTGCCAGGAAACAGCATGATGTTTTAGAGGATTTTCTGTCATTGCGGTCCATAATGTTAGCAGAGGAATTCCCACTCATACTAGAGTTAAGACATTGTTGCAATATTTATTTTGATTTTTATATAATTCCTTCCTTTCTTTGAATAACGAGCAATTTTCCTACATCAGTCTTACATATCAGCAGAACTGATATAACTTTCTTGAAAAACTTTACGTTTTTTTGTGTGTGTTCTCAAGAAACCAGGACACTCATGCTGTCAATAATTGGTTTTGTTCTTCTGTCCTCACTTACATTTGTCATGCTATCTCTTTGCAGTGAGTGGAAACGCATTTTTCTCAATATGACACTTGAATATTTCAGTAGGCCAATTGCAGGAGCCTGGGAGTGTGAAGTAACAGCCATGCAGGGAGAAGCTGTTTTTAGGGGATTAGGAGACACATTGTCAAGAGCATCAGCAGAAGCAGACTGTGTTGCAGCTGTTCTCCTGCATTATATAATAGGGTACCCATATTTTAACTCTTGGCTGCCACAAACAATTAACAAGGAATAATAGAAATAACTTCAAATATTCATAAATAACTAGCAACTATCACACACTTTAAAAGAGGCAAAGTTATACACTTTAAGTTTTCCTAACAAAGTAGTCAAAACTTTATATCATTTTAAGCAATGCTTTTTAGACTATTTCTTTTTGTCTATTTTCCTGGTACATTTTTACACCTATGAAGTATACTAGGGAACTAATTTATTAAGAAATATATATTTGCCCCAGCTGGTTTTGCTCAGTGGATGGAGCATCAGCCTGAGGACTGAAGGGTCCCAGTTTGATTCCAGTCACCTTGGTTGCAGGCTCCATCCCCAGCCCTGGTTAGGGCTTGTGCGTGAGGCAACAAATTTATGTGTCTCTCTCACATCCATGTTTCTCTCTCTGTGTCTCTCTTCCTCCCTTCCACTCTCTAAAAATAAATGGAAAAACATCCTCAGGTGAGGATTAACAAAACAAAAATAAATATATATATGTATTTTTAAATTGTTGATATACTGAGATATTAAGTATGTATAATTCATTCCTTAAGTAACAAAAATGAGAAAGTAGATGCATTACAAAAGGTAACAATCTTGCAGAATATACTGAATCAAGAGTGGGTCTTTGTAGAAAGTTGCTAAAATTGTTAAATTTAATGTATGCTGAAAATGATATAATAGCATTTTAACCAATGCATTAAAAGTTAAACTTGTCTTTTTGCCAAGCAAGCCACAATCTTTCCAGGAATATGAATTATAAGGTAGTGCTCAAATGCATTCAGACAAGATGTCAACAATTTCTTAAACTGAAATTTGTGTCTAACATTTTAGAAAATATTTCTAAAATTACAGAAAAATAACTATATGCCTTATAATAATCCATGGATTTTTAAATTGTATTACTTAATTTTGTTTTACTTTAATGGCTTCCTAGTAGAGTGATTACAGCTATACACTGAGTGGCCAGATTATTATGATATCTGAACACATAATAATCTGGCAGCTCAGTGTAGATCCTATATAATAAAAAGCTGATATGCAAATTGTCCCCTCAACTAGAAGTTTGCTAGCAGGCAGGCTGGCCAACTGCCCATGCCCTCTCCCCATGGCCAGGCTGGCCAGACCCTCCCCATGAACAAATTCATGCACCAGGCCTCATATAATATATACACACACACTGAGGGCCAGCTTACTATGCATTCAGAGATCATAATAATCTGGCCACTTAGTGTATATTGATAATAAAATTTTTCATATTCTAAAGATATAACAAAGGATTTATCTCTCTTCCTTGATTTAAAATTTTGAAGTGCAAAAATAATGATATCCCTTATTTTCATAACAACTTTACTTTGCAATTATTATAGATATAAAATATTTTCATTGTAATTTCTCTTCTCTATGTTGTGCTAGATATCATAAATACAAATAAAAGTTGTGCAACATTTACATATTGTAAATTATGATAATTTAATAATATTCAAGCTATTTTGGACAAGTATGGTAAAGAAATTCTTACATACATTTTACAATTAAAAGAACATTAGAAAACTTTATTAGTGAAATAAATGTATAGATTTAAAAGAAGACATTCCAGGTAAAAAATAACCTACATATCAATGAATAAAAAATATTAAAGAAGAAATATTACATGTCAGTCTTGATCATTGTTAGAATAGAATATAATTTTGAAGAACCAAGTTATGAAGGACTCTCACTGAAGGTAGGAAATATGATTTTTATCAAAATTAGAATTTTTATTGCATCACTGTTAATTATTCTTAGTAGCTCCTCTCCCCAAAATAGAAAAAAAAGTAACATTTCACTTTAAAAATATATAAAAATTAAATTTTGGAGAAACACTTTTAAAATTTAAGTTAAATTTGCTGAGATGATAAAATTAAAAAAATATACTTCTGAAAACTCTATTTTACAAAAAAGAAAAAAAATGGTTATTATACTCACTAGTCTATGCCGTGCAGGGCCACGCAGAAAAACATCAGGGTGGTCAGGAGACAAAATATTGGAGTGGGAGAAAAAGCAACTTTTGGGGGTTTTCTTTTGGGCATAGTACATGGTGTGGTATTTGGGTAGTTTTAATATTTTGTTTGGTGGCTTTGGGCTATAGGAATGAATTCTAGCTGCCAGACAGCTGGTCCTGAGATGATTTAAGCAGATGATTATTGCCTCCTGAAGTGCCAGGGCCAAATAAAGGAGTGATAGCTTTAGAATGGCTAGTTTGCATATCATGCTCCCAGTTTGTCCCTTTGCTATGACAACGAATTGGCTTATTTCAGGAAGGGTAGTTTCATCCCAGCCAAAAAAGATCAATACATTATAATGCACAAAGACACAGACACATACACCATAAAATCACACAGACACATACACCATAAAATCAGCTATCTGGTATTTTGACATCATATTAAAGAGAGTTTGGGGTGATGATAGTGATGAGTTTTAGAAAGTAGGGCATAATTTTCCTTAAACAGCTTATAAAACACTTGGAGGGTAGAGACGGGGTCACATAAAACACGGAGAGTGTCTGCAGGCCAGCCCATAACTAGTTTTCCCTTTACATGGCATTAGATAAGAAAAAATATATCAAAACATTTTGGGGTTTCTAAGAATATTTTGATGAAATTATAGTCAGTAGGCCTCTATTTCATAATTAATATTAAACTGATAAAAATGTTTGGCACACATTTTTTCTGGATTCATGTTTATAGGTTTATGTATATATGTTCTTGTCTGTGTGTATTTATAAAAATAATCTATTTTTGCAACTACAATGGGGTTTATTTTTATAAAGTTTAAAATATAAAATATTTAAAATATAAGATAATTTAAATTAATAATTTAAATTAAAATAATTTAATTTAATTTAAAATGATTTAAAATAAAATATAAGATAATTTTAAAAAATAAAAGCAGTTATTCTTTGGTTTGGACTAGAAATTTATGTCATCTTCACTAACACAGGCATAAAATACTCTTGTAAACACATAGTAAAAACTAGATCCTACAGAATTTAGGGGTAAAGCATAGGAAATATTCTTGGGCCTTTCCATTTTAAGTGTTTTACTACTTAAAATTGCTTTGAATTTCAAAGACCATGGTTCGTGCCTACTAAACTTTAAATTCTCTATAAAAGAATATTTATGCCGTATGTTACTGATAGATATTAATGCCTGAATGCTTTCACACATAAACTCTTTTAAGCAACAGGTCTCCTTATTTTATAAAGCACAGTTATAAATTATAAAGATAATAGAAATTTAGTCTTTGGGTACTTTGATATATTAATCTGTAAATATCTTACTTTAAGGGGAGAGTTGGAAAAAGACACCAACATTCTTCAGCATCTCAACTCCAAAATCCTCACATTTAATTATTCTAACAGAAACATTAAATTAATACCATCTATAAAAATATAATAACATTTTTATATCGATTATTTTAGGGCATGAAATAATCACTCAAACAACCTTAAGATAAAGTAAATTTAAGAGAGCTGAAGAAGATTTAGGAGTTGATTTTTCTTTTATGGAATTTATTTTCTCTTTCTCTCAAGATATTCTGCCTTACTTTGAGAATGGGCCCAATGTGCCATCTCTACTTTTTAAAATTTTATGCTATATATATATTTCTACTTTCTTGTAATGTTGACTTCCAGGAGGTCTTATAATTAAACTTTACACCAGCTTCCTCTGACCCACACTACCTTCAATAATTTTGCAGCCATCTATTTCTGTTTCTGATATTAACAGTATTCTTACCTCAGTTGTTCCTTTTTTATTGATTTATATGTTTATTATATATGCCTCCTTTTCCCCAGATTGACCACCCCACCCCAGCCACTCTCATCCCAACGGCAAGCCTCCAGCATGCAATGTCTGTGTCCATTGTAAAGCTAATAGGCATGCCTAGAAGTCCTTTGGTTTATCTTTAATCCTCCCTCCTCTTCCTTCTCTCTGAGGTTGGACAGTCTGTTGGGTACTACCTTGTCTCTAGATCTATTTTTATTCATCAGTTTATGTTGATCATTATACCCCACATATGAATGAGATCATGTGATATTTAGCTTTCTCTGACTGGCTTATTTCGCTTAGCATAATGTTCTCCAATTGGATCCATTTGCTGTTGGAAATGATGAAAGTTCCTTCTTTTTATTTTATTTTATAAAGTATAGTATTCCATTGTGTAGATGCACCACAGTTTTTTATCCACTCATTTGCTGATGGGCTCTTAGGCTGTTTCTAAACCTTAGCTATTGTAAATTGTGCTGTTATGAAAATAGGGGTGCATATATCCTTTCTGATTAGTGTTTCTGGTTTCTTGGGATATAGTCCTAGAAGTGGCATTACTGGGACAAATGGAAGTTCCATTTTTAACTTTTTGAGGAAATTCCATACTCTCTTCCACAGTGGCTGCACCAGCCTACATTCCCACCAGCAGGGCATGAGGGTTCCTTTTTCTCCACATCCTCACCAGCACTTGTCCTTTGTTGATTTGTTGATGATAACCATTCTGACAGGTGTGAGATGGTACCTTATTGTTGTTTTTACATACATCTCTTGGATGATTAGTGACTTTGAGCATGTTTTCATATGCCTCTAGGTTTTCTGTATGTCCTCTTTAGAAAGTGTTTAGATCCTTTGCCCATTTTTTGAATGGATTATTTATCTTCATTTTGTTAAATTGTATGAATTCTCTATAAATTTTGGAGATTAAACCCTTATCTTAAATAGCATTGGCAAATATGCTCTCCCATGCAGTGGAGTTACTTGTTGTTTTGTTTATGGATTATTTTGCTGTGCAAAAGTCTGTGTGTTTTTTTTGTTGCTGTTTTTTTTTGTTTGTTTGTTTGTTTGTTTTTATGTAGTCCATTTGTTTATTTTCTCTTTTGCTTCCACTGCATTGGGAGCTGTATCATATATTGCTTCAACAAATGTCTGATAGTTTGCTGCCCATGAAATCTTCTAAGATTTTTATGGTTTCCCATTTTACATTTAAGTCCTTCAAACAATTTTGAGTTTGTTTTTGTGTATGGTGTAAGTTGGTGATCCATTTTCTTTCTTTCTTTCTTTCTTTCTTTCTTTCTTTCTTTCTTTCTTTCTTTCTTTCTTCTTTCTTTCTTTCTTTCTTTCTTTCTTTCTTTCTTTCTTCTTTCTTTTTTTCTTTCTTTTTCTTTCTTTCTCTTTCTAGGAGAAAACAAAAGGACATAGATTTTTGTGTATTAATTTTCTATCCTGCTACATTGCCTAATTCATTTATTAAGTTTAGTAGTTTTTGATAGAGCCATTGGGGTTTTCTTTGTATGGTATGATGTCATCTGCAAATAAGGACAGTTTTATTTATTCTTCTCCAATTTAGATGCCTTTTATTTCTTCTTCTTGCCTGATCATTATGGTTAGCACTTCCAGTATTATATCAAACAGGAGTGGTGAACGTGGGGAAACCTGGATTATTTCTATTCTTAGGGGAAATGGATTTAGTTTTTGCCCCTTCAGTATGATGTTGACTATAGGTTTGTCATATAAGGCTTTTATTATGTTGAGGTATGATACCTCTATTTCCACTTTGCTGAGAGTTTTTATCAAGAGTGTTGGATTTTGTCAAATGCTTTTTCTGCATCGATTGATATAATTATGTGATTTTTGTCTCTCAACTTGTTTATGTGATGTATCACATTTATAGATTTGCAGATTTTTTACCACCCTTGCATCCCTGGGATAAATCTCACTTGGTCATGCTAGCATTAGAATGTAATTCTAGATCTTATTTGCTAGAATTTTGTTGAGGATTTTGGAATCTATGTTCATCAAGGATATTGGCTTAAAGTTCTCTTTCCTAGTGGTGCCTTTATCTGGTTTTGGAATTAGAGTAATGCTGGTTTGATAGAAAGAGCTTTGAAGTGTTCCTTCCTCTTGAATTATTTGGAATAGTCTGAGGAGTATAACTTTTTGTTCTTTGAATGCTTGGTAGAACTCCACTGTTTAGCTGTCCAGACCAGAGATTTGTTTGCTGGAAGATTTTTGATCACTGCTTCAATTTCTTTGGAAGTTATTGACCTAGTCAGTTGTTTTTTATTCTTCTTGGTTGATTTGGGTCCTCTCTCTTTGCTTATTGATGAGCATGAATAGAGGTTCATCAGTCTTGTTTATCCTTTCAAAGAACCTGCTCTTGGTTTTACTGATTATATATATATATATATTGTCTCTATGTCATTTATTTCTACTCTGATTTTATTATTTTCTTTCTTCTGCTTATTCTGGGATTTTCTTATTGTTCTATTTCTAATTGTTTGAGTTTTAGGGTTAGATAATTTATTAGCATTTTTCTTATTTTTTTGAATTAGGCCTGTAGAGCTATGAACTTCCCTCTCAAGACGGCTTTCACTGTTTCCCATAGATATTAGATTGTTGTTTTTTTTGGTTTGTTTTTTTTTGTTTTGTTTTGTTTTGTTTTGTTTGTCATTTGTTACCAGGATGCTTTTTATTTCTTCTTTGCATTACTATTAAGGTAGTATCTGTTGGCTTGCTTATATATCTAATTTTCTCTCCCCTGCTTCAAGTCCATGCACCCTTCTCTTTTTTCTTTCTTTGCTAGCCACTTTGTTGTTTGTTAGTTTGTATTTTTTTAAAAAATTATTATTTTAGGCTTTTGTTTTTCCTCTCCTCACTTGTTCTCTTCTAGTAACAGCTTATTTAGATTCACTCTCCAAACTTAGGATTATCTGCTCTCTACTCTATTCTCCTTTTCCAAAAATAGATGAATATATAGATACATTAAAGAAAAATTATTTTACTTTTATTATAAATAAATTTTATTTTATATATTCTTTATATATATTACTTATTATTATTTTTAATTATTATTATTTATTACTAGAGGCCTGGTGCATGAAAATTTGTGCACTCAGGGGGTTCTCTCAGCCTGCCCTGTACCCTCTTGCAGTCCAGAACTCTTCAGGGGATGTCACCTGCCAGGTTAGGCCCACTCCCCAAGGGATTTGGTCTAATCTAGCAGCCATTCAGCTTTCTGGCAGGCTGGGAAACATCAGGGAATGTCCAACTGCATCGAAAGCCTGTTCCCCATGGGCCTACCATGGAGAGCAGGCCTAGACCACAGGTGGACATCCTAAGTGCTGCCAAGGAGGTGTGAGAGGCTCCCATCACTGCCGCTGTGCTTGTAGCCATCAGCTTGGCTTGTGGCTGAGCAGAGCTCCCATGTGGGAGCGCACTGACCACCAAGGGGCAGCCCCTGTGATAAACATCTGCCCCATGGTGGTCAGTGCACATCACAGTGACCAGTTATTCCCAGTTGTTTTGCTGTTAGGGTCAATTTGCATATTACCTTTTTATTATATAGGATTATTACTCTTTTATTATATAGGATTATTATTTGTTTCTGGGACCAAATGGCTCCTCAAGCCAGTCCCTGAAGACTCCCTGGGACTATTTAGAATCTTTGTTTCCCTGTGGAGCTCAAGGCTGGGTACAGCTGTACTGCTAGAAGGCACCTGATCTTCGGGGGGGAAAAAAAGGCTGTTCAGTGTTAGAGGGATCAGACTGTCCCAGAGCTGGATTCCTGTTCATCTCTCCCTGTTTTGCTCCACAGCTTCCACAAAACCACCTTCCCCTGCATCTCAGCCACAGTGAGTGCTTGTAATTGAAAGATCCTATCACTGGGTTTAGTGAGTAAAAGCAAGAAAATTATAGAGACAGAGCAACCATGTCACTACATGTCTCTCTCCCCCCTCTCCCCCACCTCCCCTGGCACTGCATGAACAGTGCAGAACTTCAGGCAGCTTTCTGGGCAGCCCTCCCACTGCCAGCAGCCAGCAGCCCTGTGGACCCCCTTCCCCAGTCCATGCTACAGGCGTCCCTAAGGGACGTGGATTTGGTACAGCACAGTCTCCCTCTGACACTCTGTTCCTGGCTGTGCGCTTTTCTGCCTCCAGCCCAGATCCCCAATCCCACCTCTCTCTAGGTGATCTCTGACCTTTCCATCTACAGATTGCCTCACCAGCTGTGTTTAATTCACCAATTCTGGGTGGATGTTATTTGATCCAGCTGTTTCTCCTATCTGCTCTGTGATAAGGTGCAGCACCCATCAGCCTATTTGCCACCACCCTTAGGAGCCTGCAGCCAGAGCAGCTGGAATCTTGGTGTTTATGGGTTCACAGCCAAGGTAGCTGGTCCCTGGCCGGTGTGGCTGCAGGATCCCCGGTGGTGTCTGAGGTCTCCTCAGGTGGAGATGAGTCTGGCTCCCAAGTCACTGCCACTCTCCCCTTTGAAATCGCCTGGCTTCTGTAGCAGAGCTGGCCACCCAAGGAGAGATTTCAGTGGTAGCAGAGGCTGCCCAGCTAGGGGAGCTGGGTCTGCCAGCCCCCAACAGTCCTTCAAATGTAACTGTCACACACACACACACACACACACACACACACACACACACACACACTCACAGACACACACACAGACACACACAGACGCGTGCGCGCATGCCTCAATGTCAATGCACTTTCCTTTTGCTCTCTCCCCATTCACACTCTCTCCTCTCTGCCATCCTGTCGGTAGTTCTCTCTCAGTAGTTCCTCTTTATAACTCTTGAGAAGTTTAGAGTAATTGATTGGATTAATTTTTTTTTTTATTTTGCTCAAGATATTGCTCAACATATAGCATACAGTCCACAGTTTGAGAATCTCAAGCTAATTAGTTTTTATTGTAATCAAGAGAGAGATTACATAATATAAAGCATAGCAACCTGTTAGTTGGTAATGATTTTATCTTAAAATGATTTTTCACAATACTTAGTACTATAATTAACATGATTTTTTAAAATCATATTAAATTCTGAATAGAATAAAAATAGAAAATAACAAAGAAAGAAATAACAATCCTTTATATTTATTTTTTAAAATAAGTCAAAATTATCTATGTATCTACAGTGATGTTATAGGGAAAAATTACTAAGAACAGAAAATACAAATATATTTTCACTTTTCTTAACACATTTAGTATATAGCATATGGATGACAGAAAAAAAAACTGTTCTTATTCTCAAAAAAAAATCTGTCAATCATTTAAGCAGAAACGATGCAAATATTCATACTTATATGCATATTCATATGTTTTAAAATGCTAAGTTGATCCTGTTAAAATGATTTTCTGTATTTGTAAAGAGACTTTTAAATTTCTAACTCACAGATATGATTTTCAACATTAAAAATAATCAACCCTGATGTAATATATAACCCAAACCTTATTTTTCTTCTTAAAACATGACATTTTTAAAGATCATAAAGCAGAATTACTAAAACTTGGAAAGTGCTGTTTTATTCTGTCTTTATTTTTATTGGATTAACTGGATATTTTATAAATATAACAAATAGGATAAACTAATATTTTTGAATTATTCTAAAGAGTACCTAAGTAGGAAAAATTAAACCGCTCATGGCACTTTAATGTTATTTTCTCTAATATAATATAAATAAAGAATTATATCAAGAGCATGAATAGTATATTCCTTAAATCAGAGCATTTGCTTAATAACACCAGCAATGTTTATTCAAGTATGAGGCAAAAGGTATGTTCAATATCAGAATATGCAATATATGCATCCTCTCCACAATAATGCTATATTGCATAGGGATTGGGCAGGAAGATAAAAACTGGGTGGAGATATATTTCTGTTTTGAAGTAATATGCAAAGTGCTATACATGAACTTTAATAAAAATTAAAGGAGAGTTGATAAATGAATTATTCCTGGGAATGAATAAAATGTCATAAACAAAACTGACATTTCAGAAAACATTTGGATGTTAAGTATCTCTTCTGATGGAGTTTTTCCACAATGAAGAACTATAAACACTAAAAAGACTTTGCAAATATACTATGGCTGTACTGGCTTTAGAAACAAAAATCTTAGAGATAAAATAAATTCACTTAAGTAAGCCTTACTTTTACCTTTGCTTATTTTTCTTCCTCCTCCTATAAGGTATTTTTCCATCCACAGCTTGAGGTATAAATGTCTGACAAAAAAAAACAACAGCCTAAAAATTGTAACCATCTCTCTAGATGAGGATGAGAAAATGCTTATATAAAAGCTACTAAATCATCCAGGATTCAAGAGATTAAATCCTTGGAATAATAGACCTCAGAGAAATGCATTAGAAATTATAAATTCAATTGGTTTTCAAAGTTTTTGCTGAGTCCTTAAGATATCAGGTATCAAATTAGAGACAGAAACAATATAGAAAGCAACTGCTAAGGTGCTAAAATACTAAGCTAAAAATTTGTCAGTACTCTCGCAATCAAGGAAGACAAGGCATTGAGATAAGGGCATGACAAGGAGTAGGGTTCTAGTAAAAACACAAGCTTTTCAATGCTACCTCTAAAATTCCATGTCCAAGGAATTAGGGAAAACCAGAAATTATATGACTCTTCCAAACTTTGAAATCCTGTCCTGGTCATATCACACTGATTTGCGTGACAGAGAAAAATTAAAGGCAAATAATTAAACATCTCAAACTTTCCATTTTTTATATGCTGAACTCAACATTTAATCCCTTCAGTCATGATGGGATCTTATTACCAAAATTCAATAGGAGAAAAGATTCCATAGGAACAGATCTAGAATTATTTACATACTAGTGGTCTGGTGCATGAAATTCCTGCACATTAAAAGGGGATTAATTGGAGGAAATAATTTAATATTGCTATTTGCCCTTTCTCTATAATAGAAGTGTCAGAAATGAAAGAAAATTAGTAAAATGTATTTGAAAACCTTCCTCCTGTCAGAGTCTGGGGCTCACTATGGGACCCAGAGTCAAGTCCCCGCCCACCCACATGCACCTCAAAATCACATGAGACCCAGACCCGGCTGCTCCCCTCCCCCATTGGGCTAGATCCAGAGCTGGCCAGTCCCACCTTTTCAAGCCCTGCTAGGCAAGAGGCATAGCTTTAGGACTCCTGGCGCTTCACCAGTATGGGGGGCGTGACCTGAGGTCCCTCAGCCCAGACCGGGGTGGGAGGCATGCCTCAAGGTCCTCCATCAAGCCCTGCCAGGTGGGGGACATGGCCTGAGATACCCTGTCAAGCCTCAGGTCCCCCAGCCTAACACCAGAAGAGGGGCACATCCTCTAGTGCCCCTTCAAGCCCTGCTGGGTAGGGGCACTGCCTGAGTTACCCCAACCCAGCACCTCAAGGTCCCCCATCAAGCCCTGCTGGGTGGGGGGCACAGCTTGAGGTCTCCTGTCAAGCCCAGCTAGGCAGGGGCACAGCCTCAGGTCCCCTGGACCCTGCCTAGTGCCAGGGTAGGGTGCACGTCCTGAAGTTCCCTGTCAAGCCCCACTGGGGGGGGGGGCATGGCCTGAGGTCCCCTAGCCCAGCACCAGGACGGGAAGACACCTTGAGGTTCCCTGTCAAGCCCTGGTGAGTGGGAACATGACCTGAGGTCCCCTGTCAAGCCCCAGGAGGTGGGAGAGGGCGGAGCCTCAGGTCCCTGCTGATTGCTCATTAAGGCTCCTTATGGAAACTTGGCCTCAGCTGTGGGTGCAGCCATCTTTGTGACCGAGTGATGGTCCACTAGCATGTTCCCTCTTTATTAGATAGGATTATAATTACATGACACAACTTTTAAAATTGCTATTATTAAGAGGGATGGAGGTTGAAAATGGTATAGGGGGATAATGGTGATAGAAAAAATAAACTAAATTAAGTAAAAAATAAAGTAAATTAAGTAAAATATTAAAGAAAAACAATGAAAATTAAAAAATTGACTAGAAAAGTAGAATTATAAAACTAAAAAAAATACAAATGATATTTATGAATTAGAACTTAAATTTGGGGGGAAAATAGAAACAGAAGAGAGGATAAGTGGACTGGAGAATGAGTGGTGGAAAATATCCAACTAAAAACACACCAATTTTTTTAAATGTCAAAATCATTTTTTTGGGGGTATTTTTCCCCTCCTTTTTTTCTTTATTGATTAAGGTATTATATATGTGTCTTTATCCCCCTAGTGCCCCCACCATAGCCAACACTTATGACCTCACCCTGATGGTGTCTGTGTCCATTAGTTACGCTTATATGCATGCGTACAAGTCCTTTGGTTAATCTCTCCCCTTCTACCCCCAACTTCCCCTACTTTCCCTCTGAGGTTTGATGGTCTGATCGATGCTTCTCTGTCTCTGGATCGGGTTTTGTTCATCAGTTTATGTTGTTCATTATATTCCATAAATGAGTGAGATCATGTGATATTTATCTTTTTCTGACTGGCTTATTTTGCTTAGTATAATGCTCTCCAGTTACATCCATATTGTTGCAAATGATAAGGTTCCTTCTTTTTTACAACAGTCTATTATTTTTTATGGAGTCTTTAGGGTTTTCTATGTATAGTATCATGTCATCTGCAAATAATGACAGTTTTACATCTATTCCAATTTGCGTTCCTTTTCTCCTTCTTGTCTAATTGCTATGGCTATCACTTCCAGTGAAACAGGAGTGGTTAATGTGGGCGATTCTGTCTCGTTCCTTTTCTCAGGTGAAATGGTTTCAGTTTTTGCCCCTTAAGTATGATGTTGGCTGTAGGCTTGTCATGTAAAGATTTTATTTTGTTGAGGTATGATCCCTCTATTCCCATTTTGCTGAGGGTCTTTGTTTTTTTTTTTAAATCAGGAAAGGGCATTGGATTTTGTCAAATGCTTTTTCTGCATCAATTGGTATGAACAATGTCAAAATCTTGAAAGTGATTTTCAAAAGAGGATATTATAATACTAATAAGCACATGAAAAGATATTGATACAATTAAGCAAAAGGGGAATAAATATTAAAATAATAATGAAATTCTAGCACACCTAAACCAGAAATTCTAGCACAAAAAAGGAAAATTAACAACAATAAAAATGAACACTGAGAGTATGGTGGAATTAGAACTGTCATACTAAACTGTATAGGACTGTTTCTGATATCAAGGTCTCATAAATATTGTCAGGAACAAAATCTTATAAGGCCTTTGCTCTTGCTTGCAAGAGACCCATAGAATATTGTCGCTAAACAATTATAGTGTTGGAAATAATATATTCTAATGTGTGTGTGTGTGTGTGTGTGTGTGTGTGTGTGTGTGTTTCCTTTTCAGATAATTATTTCTATAATTTATGAAAGTCCACTCTTCCTCCAGACCTGAGAACAGGTTTGTTGTGAATGCATATTCTTCCTTTCCATAAAGGACAAAAATACTGATCTCACAAGTAATATTAAGATAAAAAATGATTATTTTGGTGAAAGATTTAGAACAGCATGAGGAGCATAATGGCACTTGGTAGATGGTAGTTTTCCTTCATGCTATTTTCCCACTCAAATACAAGGGACATCTGGTAATAATAATAAGAAGAATTGGAGAAATAAACAAAATTAAAATTATTTGATAAGCAATACTTTATCAGCTATTTTTATTATTCTTATTAAAAAACTTTGAGTTTGCAGTCCTTGTATGATGAAGTAAATTTATAAAATTTAATGTGGTTATTAAATCTTAAAAGGGCACTATCATATTTAGTTAGCTTCAAATCTTAAATTATAATTCAATAAAGAATATTTCCCTTTAGCAAGGTAGCTTAAATTATTTATCATTTCAAGAACTACAGACTAAAAATAGTTTTAAAATATGGGATATATTTTCTTTTTTCTCTAAGAATAGCTATAATAAATGCATGGTGACATGCAGTATTCTTTTTCTTTTATGTGTGCTATATAAATTTTCAAAGTTCACCCAGACAAATGTGCACCTTTCATAAACAAAATAGCAAAATGAAGAAGATATTCTGTGAAAGCTCCATGTTATGTTCTTTTCATTAGTAAATTTATTAATTAAAAAATAAATTTTGTATTTCTAAGATGTTTACCGTACTTCTCTAGAGATCTTTAGGGATTCACTATAATATTTTATTGTACAATTTGTATATACTTAAATTTAATTCAAGATGAAGAAAAACTTTATTTCTCCAAGTCGCATTTTACCAACAGAATATTTGTAAGCAATCATGCTTATTATGTCATTTCCCCCCTGAAAATCTAAAACATAAACAGCCAGCAGCATTAGGCTTGTTCGTGTACCTCCAAAGCCACAGTGTAGTATTAATTCTTCATATTACCAAAAGCAAAAAATATGAATTATTCATGTGAGTCAGAACCTTTCATCTTAGTATTTAAAACACTCCTTAACAAATTACCTGAAGATTCAACATATATAAATCCTCAGGTTGTTTGCTGATTCATTTCTTGAAATTCTTCACTTGGTCTTCTAGCAAGAGGCTAAATTGATTACTAGGTTAATACTTATAGCTAAAGCAGACCTTTCACTGCTGGTATGCATTGCTTCTGCTATAGGCATATTGCAGAGTTTAACCTTATCTGGCCTGTTCCCTTTACTTGGTGGCTTTTTCTTTCTAAACTATTTTTAAGTAATAATTAGAAAATTAAATATTCAAAATTCACAACAGAAAGAAATCACTCCAGCTAATTGTTATTTGATCTAATTTTTCTCCCATTCTCCACCCTCTTTTATGTGTCTTTTCTACACATCCCCATAACATATGTTGTAAATATCAGAAACATAAACCAGGAAATAGTTTTCACTCAGTTTCTAGAAGCATATTTTAATTAAACCCTCTGCATAGTGCAAGTTCTTTTGCAGGGTGCGTGTTGGTTAGGGAGAAACTCTGTCCAGATCCCCTTTTAAAAGAAGGCATAATGCCTGACTTGAGCAAAGCAATCAGCACTCCAACTCCATTTTCATCCACTCCAAGGTCTAATTTAGCTTTGGAAAGTCATTGCCCTACCTGAAGTCCTTTTCTGACCAATTTGAGGTTATGAATCCCTCTGTACTTCTCAGTTCAGCATGGAAACCTACTTGCCCCAGATTATCTTGGCCAAGGTTTGAAAAAGCCTAGATTATAAATTAACCACTCCTGCCTGCTTTCCTTCCTTACACACTTGGTGATACATAATAAATGGTACCCAAACTCCATTCCAACTTCTATTTCTAGAGAACTCTAAGAGTTTGGTGCTAAAAGTAGCCTAAGAAAATAAATTATAAGAAAATCTAGTTTGAAATGATAACTCCCATCACTGGCAAGAAGTAGAAAAGAGCCCCAGGCTGTCCACCTTCACAAACACTTAACGATGGTGAGTTGGCAGGGTGCACTGGCAGACGGAAGTGCAATAGATGGTGCTAACTATATATTAAATGTTTGAGATATAGGGAAAAGTAGTAGTTATGGAAAAAACATAAAATTGCTAAGTGCCATTAATAACCTTCAGCACAGTAATAAGCAAGTGGGATACCAGTCAATTAAAAGCCAGGTGTGGGTGGTAGGGGTAATCCTCAACCCTTACAAAGAAGTTACCATCTAGGAACAATTCTGAGACCAAGTTCAGAACATAGAATTAAGTGGTAAAACATCACTTATGGTTAAATGCCGACAAATGCAGCTCTTTTTGACAAGGTCAGTGTTCTGGTTGAAAAAATCTGGTTCCCCAACAGATGAGATGGTGACATCTGCAAGGGTTTCCTCAAGATATTAATTTCTTTGAACCTTCTGATTCTGCTCACATCTCTGCCTATTAACAGCTAGCATGTCTCTCTGTCAAAAGCTGATGGCAAAAAGCCTCCACACAGGATTTGCTCCCATCTCTCTGCCTAGCCATTGAGCCTAAAACTAAAATTAAATTATAGAAGAGCTTAGCTTGGAACATGGAAATCCACCTAAGAGAGGAAAGGAACTATTTCCCAAAGAAATTGAAAGTTGTAAGATATAACTTCTTTACAACAGCTGCATCTGAGTGAATGTGTAGGGGAATGAAATTTGAGGGTCCTTGATCAATTGTATATATAAAAATATATAAAACTGGATAAGAACACTTTTTGTTTTATTGCAGAGTATACTAGTACTCCCAATATATAAGATGTAGCACACTAACAATTTTCTAGGAGATGGTAAGAATTGCTGCTAGGATGTCCTACACTGAGCAAAGTTGAACACAAGAAATACATGACCAATACTTCAGATACATAAGCATACTGACATGGGCCCAATATGCATTGATAGAAGATGTATCAAGGGAATATATTGTATAGGAAATCTTGGAAGGATTGTAATTTATCAGAGATATAAAAATATCCTTCTGGGAGAGGTACTAGCATCAATAAAATGTACATTCAAGATATAATCTTGATGAATCAGGATAAGCAAGAAGTACCTAATACACTATTTGTCTAGGAAAGTAGATAAACAGTAGATAAACTATGAAGATTATCTATGTCCATAAATAGGTTTCAATGCAGCCTGCTATGTCCATAAAAGATTTCAATTGACAGTGATCAGTGGCATGCCAGGACCTCCACCTGAGAGTAAAACACATTACGACTTTTTTTTTTTTTTTTTTTTTTTTTTTTTTACATTTTATTACATAAAGGCACCTATTCAGGTTCCGTAGCTAGGGGATTCCACTATTTGAAGCACCTATAGATGATGTACTAGATGATATTCAAGGTTGCTCAACACGAGTAAGAATCACAGCAAGAAAAAACTTTGTAGCATCAGGGCCATCAATTTGAATAGACACTCTGATGTTGGGATTATGAGTGATGAAAAGTAAGTAATAAAGTTGATAAAAATGTCTTTGATAAGTAACTGTAGTCATGCTTTTGGGCCCTTGAAAGGCAACACCTGAATACCAAGCTCGAACTAACCACTTGATTAAGAACTGTCCACCATGAGCTGAATCCTACAGACAAAACAGTCAGAGGTATGCTGGACAAACCACAATTTTAATGCATGCAGATATTGCAACGGAATCCTTGAAAACCTAAAAAGAGAGAAAACAAAATCTGATAAAAACAAAACACACATCAAAGCACTGTGGAACAACTAGGAATAATGTCATATATACATACATAAAGGGAATACCAAGAAAGGGGTGGGGGGACACAGAAAAAATATTTAAAATAATGACTGAGAATTTCCTCAAATTAAAGTCAGACACCAAATCATGGATCCAAAAAGCTCAGAGAACACCAAGAGGGATACAAGCTTCCCAAACCAACAGTTAGCATATTATTTCAAACTACAAAAATCAAAGATAAAGAAAAATATCTTGAAAGAACCCAGAGGAAAAAAAAATACATAGATTAACATAGGTAAGGATTACATTTAACTTCTCCTCATAAACCAAGAAAACAAGATCAGAGTAGAGTGAAATATTTAGTACTGAGAGAAAACAAACAAACTAAAACCCCACCAAACTATAATTCAAAAGTGAAGGAGAAATAATGACAATATCAGGGGAGAAACTGATAAAATAAAGTGCTACTGGACTTGCTTTAGAGAGAAGGAAAATAATATAGTTCAGAAACTAAGATCTACATAAAGAAAAGAAAAACTTTAAAGAAGAAATAAGTGAAAGTAAAATAAAGCTCATTGTTTTGATTCTTAATTGATGTAAAAAATAAAATTTTATTTAGAAATTAATAACAATGTATTCAATTGTATATATATGTATATTATATTGAATGTGTAAAATGAATTATATCAATGATACAAATAACAGGATGAAAAAATTAAGATTATTAATTTACTACCCGTGAAGTAGTATAATATTATTTGAAAGTATGTTTGAATTAAATAAAAATGTATATTGAAAATTATAGGGAAAGCATGACAAAAATTAAAAAGGAAATATAGCCAATATGCTAAGAAAAGAGAGAAAATAGGATAATACTCAATTAAGATGACAAAGGCACAAAAAAATTGGAGACAAAAATAGGAGAAAAAAACACACAAGGAAAACAGCAGCAAATATGGTAGCTTTTAATCCAATTTTATCAATAATCATTCAAGATGTGAATGGTCTAAATGCACCAATTAAAGACAGGTTGTCAGAATGGGCCTAAAAAACAAGACCCAATTACATATTATCTACAGAAAACCCACTTTAAATGTTAAGATTAATTTAGATTAAAAGTTAATTGATGGATGAAAATATACCACACTCACACAAATCAGAAGAAAGCAGGATAAGTTGTATTATTTCAGACATAAAAGACTTCCAACTAAGGAGAGTTATCAGTGATAAAGTATTACATAATGATAAAACAGTAAATTCCTAAGAATACAAAGTGATGCTTAACATATATGTACCTAATAACAGAGTATCAAATTACATGAGAGAAAATATAGAAATGCGAAGAGAAATGGATGAAACTATTATCATTGATGGAGATTTCAACATCTCTCTCTCTCTCAGACATGAACAGATCCAGAGGCAGAAAATCTCTAAGGACATTTTCTAAATCAACCACACCATCAATTAACTGGATATAATTAACACCTATAGATTCACAACATTTTTTCTCACACTGACATGGAACATTCACTAAGATATGCCACATTGTAGACCATAAGACACAGCATAGGAATTTTAAAGACTAGAAGTCACACAATATATTCTCTTAGACCACAACAGAACTAAAATTGAAATAAAAAGCAAAAATATAATTGGAAAATCCATAATATGGGGTTATTAAATAACACTCCTCTGAATAATGCATGTCAAAAGTTAAATTTAGGAGATTTGTTTTTAAAGTTTTGAACTGAGTGAACATGAAAACACAACTTACCAAAATTTACTGGATGCCATGAAAATAATTTTAAGAAGGAAATTTAGCAAGATGTAAAAATCAATTCTATAGATTTCCACCATAGGAAACTAAGAAAAAGAACAAATTACATTAAAATTAAGCAGAAGAAGAGAAATAATAAAAATTAGAGCAGAAATCAATGAAATTGAAAATAGGGACTCAATAGAGAAAAACAGTAAAATAAAAATATGGTTATCTGAAAAAAAACCAATAAAATTAATAAACTTCTACCCAGTCTAAAAAAATGAAAGACTCAAATTGTAAGCTCTAAAATAAAAGAGGGGACACCAATACAGATCTCAAAAAAAATAAAACAATAAAGAAATATAATGATATTAGTATGCCTGCAAATTTGATAACATAGAGAAAATATTATCAGAAAATGGAACTTAATCCCATATTAATGGATTACCGACTTAATATTATTAAGAAATTAATATCTCACAAACTGATCTACAGAGTCAATGTGGTCTATATCAAAACCTCACCTGCTTTTATTATTATTTTTCAATGAAATGGAAAAACTAATCCTAAAATTCATATGGACATGCAAGGAACCCAAAGCCTGAGTAATCTTAAAATGAAAAAGGAAGTGAGAGTACTCACATTTACCGGTTTTAAAACTTAATATAATACTGCAGTAATGAATACTATGTAGTACTATAATGAGGATAGACATAGTTCAATGAAAATAGAATTAAGAGTCTAGAAATAAATCTATATGTCTATGATTAAATGATTTTTTACAAGGGTTCAAAAACATTTAATGTAATAAAATGACCTGTTCAACAAATAGTGTTGGTACAACTGAATATTTCTAAATAAAAGAATGAAATTAAAACTTCCTCATAGCCTACATAAAAATTAACTCAAAATGTATAAGAGGTTTAAATGTAAGAGCTAAAACTGTAAAACTTTTGATGAAAGAAAAAAATAAATATTCGTGACTTCAGATTTAGCATTTTTAAAAATATTTTATTGATTTTTTACAGAAATATATGTGCAAATCCTATATCTCATGAGTATTGTATTTAAAATAAAGAAGTCTTATAACTCAATCATTAAAAGAAAACTAACACAATATTTTTAAAATTTGAGAGTGCTTTAAATAAAAATTTCTTCAAGAAAGATATACAAATAACTAATAGGCAAATAAAAAGATCTTCAGCTTTATTAGTCAAAAGGTAAATGCAATCAAAGTGATAGTACTTGTAAATGTGATAAAAATAAATGTGCAATTGATATCATTTGCCTATAAAATAAATGATGTATGATACATGGATAAACATTGCAAACAACATACTAAGTGAAATAAAGCAGACACAAGAGCCATATGTTGTGTGATTATATTTATATGAAATGTCTAAAATATACAAATCTATATGATACAGAAAGTTTAATAGTAGTTGCTAGTGCAACTAGATAAGGACAGTGAGGGATATTCATAGGATTCAGGCTTTCTTTTTGTGGTGATAAAAATGTTCTGGAATTAGTAATGATAGCGGAACAGTGTTTTATATACTACTAGAGGCCAGATGCAGAAAGATTCATGCAAGAATAGGTCTTCCTTCTCTTGGCTGTCAGCACCATCTTTGCTCTGGCCCAGAGCCGCCTTTCCACCTTTCCACACTGCCCAAATGCCTGGAGTGGCTGGGTTGGTGTGGAATGTCTGCATCCCATTCCAGGCCACTTGGTGCCTGCATATGCAAATTAACCTGCCATCTTTGTTGGGTTAATTTGCATACTCACTCCTGATTTCCTGGTTGGGTTATAAAGGTATGGTCAATTTGCATTTTTCTCTTTAATTAGTATAGACTAGAGGCCTGGTACATAAAATGCATGCATTCCTGGAGGTCCCTCAGCCTGGCTTGCACCATCTTCCAGTCTGGGAGTCCTTTGGGGATGTCTGACTAATAGCTTAGGCAGTTAGACATCCTTAGTGCTGCTTCAGAGACAGAAGAGGCTCTCACCACTGTTGGTGGCACTCACCAGCCATGAGCCCAGCTTCTGGCTGAGCAGCTCTTCCACCAGGGGGAGTTCCTGTTTTGAGAGTCTGCCCCCTGGTGGTCAGTGCCTGTAATAGCAGCCAATCATCCAATATTTGGTTGATTTGCATATTAGCCTTTTTTATTATATAAGATTAACCACTACATTATGCACTTAATTTGCATAAATTTTGTGATATGTTAATTATATCTTATTTTTAAGACATACTAGTAACCAAACAACAAGAAAATATGCAAATAAGTAATTAAAGGACATAATATTTGAATACATACTTCACCACAGAAGACTTTAATGTCATAAATTTGCACATTAGGGATTTATAAATATTATTTAGAAATTAAATAAATGCAAATTATAACCATGAGTTTCTATAACCTACATATATTAAAAGTGCAATTTTTTAAATAAAAAATGGAAAAAGAAATACAAATGCTGGTGAAGATGAGGGGAACCTGAACACACATTTCTTGTTAAAATGACAGAGCAAATGTATAAAAGTGTTTGAGATAGTTTCTCATAAAGTTAAATCTACATTTACCTGAACTAACGAGGAAAATAGAGACAGACTCATAGAGATCTGGCTGACAGTGTGTGTGTGTGTGTGTGTGTGTGTGTGTGTGTGTGTGTGTGTGTGTTGGTGGGAGGAGTTGGGTGGAGGAATTGACCAAAAAAGAGAGAGAGAAATAAAAACTCATGGGCACTGACAACAGTGTGGTGATTGCTGTTGGAAAGGGCAAGTGGGAGGAGGTGGAAGAGACTATATGGGAAAGAAATGGTGATAGAAGGACTCTTGACTTGGGGTGGTGAACACAATACAGTGTACAGATGATGAGTTATAAAATTGTGCATCTGAAGCCTGTATAATTTTATTAACCAGTGTCACCCAAATAAATTCAAAAGAAAGGGGAAAATTAATGTACTTTTATCATGTGATCAATAGTACTTCTAAATACTCACCCTAGATAAATCAAGTGTAATTTTCACAATAAAAACCTTTACACAAATATTTATAGCACTATTATCTATATTTGCAAAATACTAAATGTTTTTTGATGAATGAATGAAGAAACTGTGGTATATCTATACATTGAAACACAACTCATCAAATAAAAGGTTTTAACAGAAGGTAACCATTTGGGTCAATTCCAAATTTATTTTGCTCACTGAAAGAAGCCAGTCTCAAGAGATTAAATCTGTTGAATTCCACTTATATCACCCTTAGGAAAAGGCAAAATCATGAAGATAGAAAACAGATCAGCTATTTCCAGCATTTGTTAAAAAGAAAAAGTATACAGCATTTTTTGTATAATTGTATCATAATTGTTTGTAATGATGGCTACACCAACCTATGTGTTAATTCTTATAGAAAAGTTCAGGGGGGAAAAGTGAATTTATGTATGTAAATCTTTAATAAATACCAGAAATTATAGATTTTAACAAAAGGCTATGGGCCAATGTTAGCAAATACTATTTTTAACTCTTTTCAAAGTAAATCTAATATATAAAACTTTCTTTGATTTTTTTATAGTTTTTTTTATTTTTCATCTTTGCTTCTGTTTCACAATAGTCCAGTATATATCAATGTTTACACAATAAACATCTTATATTTATAAAAGCAAACTATGATTTATTTACCAGAAATACCAATTCAGTTTTCAATTGATATTCAGAGTCAAATGAGAATTTTAATTATCTTAAGCATTTAGTTTTATAAATTCCTTAACTAACTACACTACTGACTTCATAAAAGCTCTTGGTTCAAGATTTTGGCAAAGTGTTTTCTTATTTATATTTTAAAAAAATATTAAAAAATTGAATTTACTCATAACTACATATTTATGCCAAATGCCTGCTACTGCTAGAGAATACCCTATGGAAATTGTGTTTCCAGATTTTTTGATATATCTATTTACAATTACATTTACAATCACATTCTGAGACATATCTTAAAAGTTGGTTTCTATATCTACTTTAGATTTAATATTCATCTAGGACATTTTTGCACACATGTTCATTGCTGTCTGAACTGCTATATCATAAGACAGCACTGTGATGTCCAAGTGAATATTCAATCATTTTATGCCTTCTAACAATAAACTGCAAGCAGAAACCATATCTAGCTATTTTACATAAATATATTATCCTGAGGCCAATGTATTTACTTTGGTGATATTGCATTAAGTCTCTACTTATATTTTTTAGGACTAATAATGAAGAATAAAGGAGGTTTTTTTTCCTCTATGGACTATTGGAATATGTTTCATTGTTTGTATAGCACTTTGAGCAAGACCTTTTGCATTAGAATATTGTCCCAAGCTAATTTTAAACCAACCTGACCCTTGTTGTCTCATTAATTCATTATCTATGAACTAGAGGCCTGATGCACAATCCATGCAAGGGGCTCTAGGCCCCGGCAGGCATGGTGATTTGCCTCGGCCCTCACAACCCCAGCTTCATCCGAAGGTCTTTGGGCTAATTAACATACTACACTTTTATTATTATAGATTATATATGCTTTGCTTAAAAATACATAGCTGACTCTATTACTTGGATATTTTGAATAAATGTTATCCTTGATTCATATGAAAGAATTTTAACTAGTGTTCCTTAACACAATATTTCTTGTTTTCTTGAAGAATTCTTAAGGAAACAGGCACCAAAGTTTCAATCTCATGATATATGATTTAGTTTTGATAAATTTGTATTTGGAGTTTATTCTCACATATTTTATATGGGTATAAAGTGTTTTATATTTCATAGTATTTGTAAAAATTATTAGATGTTTCTAGAATATGACATTTGAAAGCATAGAGCCAAATAAATTTAGTCTGCCATCAAAATTAATGGAATATATATTAAATGTATATTTTATTATATGTATAGTATATATTTTCCACTTCAAAATCTTCAATAGAAGAATATGATTTCCCACTTTGCATACCAGAATATATCATTGGTAGAGCAAAAAAAGAAGCAACTAAAACATAAATGCATTTAGCATAAAATGAAAAAAAAATGAAACAGAATTTACTTGAAAATATTTATTAACTTTGTAAATTAAAGGTAAGATGCAATTAAAAATAGCATCTATAAAAGATATCAGTTAATCAAATGAGATATTTTTAAACAAACTTAAAATAAAAAAAATAAAATCTATATATTTTTACCAATCATTTATATATTTATTTTTCAGCAAGTGCTTTATATGGCCATGCACTATTGGAGATGCTTGACAGAAATTATTGAGCAATAAAAAAAATTAAGAAATTTAGTCTGGCTCTATATATCATGTTTTAACAATATAATGCTATAGATAATTTACTCAATGCTCTGTAAAACAATTTTAATTCATAGAATTCTCAAAAAATGAAGAAAAGAAATGGTTGTGGGTGAAAATAATAGATGTGAAAGGAAGATTAAAAATAAATTTACAAATGGCATTTTCTTATTAGAACAAAGGCAATGTTAAATGATGTAAAAATAAATTTCTTGAGTCACAGAAAGACATATATATTTGAAACACATATTAGAACTAATGACAAACTTTATATTCCCTCTTTTCATTAAAAAGTAAAAAAAAATATATATATATATATATATATCACATCAGTGGCAATAATATCAGATGCCATCCAAAGATGAAAAATTTCAGCACATTTTTGAGACATTGCATCAGATGGGAGAGTGATAATCAGCAAGATGAATATGACAAAATATTATTGAAAACAGGGAATAAGTGTGTGAGTCAGTTACAGGGAATTGGGTAAAATTATGAATGTTAAAACATGTGACAAAATGAATATTCTTTCTTCATAATTTCAAATTTTCTAACAGCCAAGCTTTTATCTCTAATAATGGGCATGGGTGTTTTTGCTTGGCCCAAATATTTTTTTTCTTTTTTTTGGAT
Organism: Vespertilio murinus; assembly: GCA_963924515.1. Taxonomy (NCBI): domain Eukaryota; kingdom Metazoa; phylum Chordata; class Mammalia; order Chiroptera; family Vespertilionidae; genus Vespertilio; species Vespertilio murinus. The sequence continues at coordinate 71,626,432 of OZ004707.1, forward strand.
ACTTCATTTTGGTCCACTACATCTCTTGTTATTTAGCCATCTTCATTGGTTTAGGTTCCAAATATATGTGAATTTATTTATTCAGTTATATATATATATGGAAGAAAACCTGAACTACGTTCCTGATACCTTCAAATATAAAGACATTATGTTAGAAAAAATATTGAAACCTATCATTATTTTGTATAGGAATTCAAAAGAAATGCTATATGTCTAAGTCTATAAAGAGGTAACAAGACATCATGTCAAAAGTATTTTTTTCTATTTTATATCCATGTAAATTACCTAGCTTCAGATGTCATATTGTTATCAGAAGGATAAATTTAGGGATAAAAGTCTATCATAATTAAAATAACCAGAGATCTGATCTACCCTTTGTCCACAAAGTAATTTACTTTCTCTTTATAAAAAGTTATATTAATTTATTATAATTTAAATATATATATATTTTTGCTTTGAAATCATGTTAATGTAATAGATGCCCTAGTTATGACACTAGGTACTCAGTAATACACCCAAATATTCTGAAGTAACTTATTAACCTGGCACTTGATTCTGCAGTTTGATTCTGAAGTTAATGACTTCAAACATTTGCCTGTTTGTTTGTTTTTTGGGTTTTTTTTTTAATATATATTTTATTGATATTTTACAGAAAGAAAGAGAGGGATAGAGAGTTAGAAACATCGATGAGAGAGAATCATCATCGATCAGCTGCCTCTTGCACACCCCCTACTGGGGATGTGCCCGCAACCAAGGTACAGGCCCTTGACCGGAATCGAACCCGGGACCTTTCAGTCCACAGGCCAACGCTCTCTCCACTGAGCCAAACTGGTTTCGGCCAAACATTTGCCTGTTTTAACACATATATATTGTGAGCATTCAGCACCTCTCATGGTTTAAAAGAAAATTAATGCCAATTAGAATCAGATGATAATGAGGAGAGAAATATGTTGTTTTTCTATTTCACTACATATTTTCTGTTTTTGAAATGCTGTTTCTTCAAAGCTTAAATAACTAAGGTTCATTTTGATTCGAATACAGCTAAAATATTGAGAATTTATATATTTATGCAATAAATATATCATGATGTGTATTCATACATCTGTAAAGTGCTAATAGAAATATGCTAAACATGTGCCAATGGAGTGCTAACAAGGAACTGAGGCATAAAGAGGACTCAGGTATTCAAGGAGAAAGTGATAATGAGGACCTTGCTAAGGAGCCTTCATTAAATAGGTGTTGGAATTCATAAAATATTTTCTTCATTTTTAATAAGATAGGACAATATATACATGCATTTTTTAATGGAAAATGAATATATTTATTTGTAGCAGGCATGATGATGACTCTTCCAAGATGTCTATATCATAAAGCCTGGAACTTGTGAATATGTTATCTTACATAGCAAAAAAGTGTTGTTGTTGTTGTTTATTTGTTTGTTTGTTTTTGTTTGTTTGTTGTTGTTTTGTGTGTGTGTGTGTGTGTGTGTGTGTGTGTGTGTGTGTGTGTTTGCAGGTGTGATTACATGAATCACCTAATCACCTTGGATCAGGAAGATTACCCTGGATTATCTGGGTTGGTCCAATGTTATTACAAGGATCCTTGAAAGTGTCAGAGAAAGAGATGTGCGCATAGAAGCAGAATCAGGGAGAAATTTGAAGATGCTATCTTTCTGGCTTTGAAATTGGAAGGAGACACAAGCCAAGAACTGCAAGGGGCCTCTACAATCTGGAAAAGGCAAGGGAATGGATTTTCCTCTAGAGTTCCTAGAAGGAATACAGTCATCTCACAGCCTTGATTTAATACTAAAATTAAAGCGCACATCTCTTTCTATCTATGTGAGATAACACAATATGACATCTGAAACCCACTTTGTACTTCATACCTCACGAATACAGTAATAACATTTCTTTTTTTAAAGCAACTAAGTCTGTGGCAATTTGTAACAAGAGAAAGTTTAACACAACACTATGAGATTTTGCAAAAATGTGCCAATTCCCAGTTATTGTCTCTAATGTTCAAACTGAATAAACGTAAATGACATTTGTCTTTTTTTTATACATAATAAGTACATGTAATGAGACAAGCCATTGATCCATTGATCCAAGTTGTTATTTGTTTTTTATCCCTTAAGACGCTTCCATGAATTCTCTTAACCAAGAGAAAAACTAGGTGGTCTGATAGTCACTTTTATATCATTTAAAAAAATGATTAAGTCAGAATTTATAGTTTTCATACATCATATTAATGGATAGGCTAGAATATTTTACATATTTTTACATATTTTTTATCTAGTTTTGCTTACTATAACTTCTCTTTGTGCAAAGCAATAAATGAAAGTTCCATATTAAGTTTTTCTACAGGTGGAAGATGTAACAATGTACAGGGTTGTAAAAGATTGTCCCTAACCTTCTGTTTGCAAGACACCATTTCATTTACATTCAGCATGCACTAATTTTTCTACCAGAACCAAAAGTATTAAATGTCAAACAGGTTTTTATTCCAGAAATATGAGTATGAACAGTTAGTCCAGAGTCTATGCTATCAGAATTCTTTTTTTTTTTAAATAAATCTTTATTGTTCATATTATTACAAATGTTCCTCTTTCCCCCCCCACCATTGCTCCCCTATACCAAGTTTCCATTCAATTCTCTGCCCTTTCCCCGTCCCCCATTGTCCTCATCCATAGGTGCAGTTTATGTTCAGTCTCTTCCCGCCCCGCTCCACTCCCCATTTCCCCAGGAATCATCAGTCCACTCCCCTTCCATACCTCTGATTCTATTATATTCACCAGTTAATATAGTTCATCATGATTTTTACTTCCCTTGGTTTTTAGACTCACTTGTTGATAGTTACATGTTTGTTCATAATTTTTATCTTTATTTTCTTCCTCTTCCTAAAGAACCCCTTTTAACAATTCATATAATTCTGGCTTGGCAGAGATGAATTCCTTTAGCTTAAATTTATTTGTGAAGCTTTTTATCTGGCCTTCGATTCTGAGTAATAGCTTTGCTGGGTAGAGTATTTTTGGCTGTAGGTTCTTGTTATTCATCACCTTGAATATTTCTTGCCATTTCCGTCTGGCCTGCATGGTTTCTGATGAGAAATCAGCTGACAGTCGTATGGGTGCCCCTTTATAGGTAACTACCTGCTTTTGTCTTGCTGCTTCTAATATTCTTTCTTTGTCTTTAGCTCTTGGAATTTTAATTATGATGTGTCTTGGTGTGGTTCTTTTTGGATTCCTTTTGTTTGGGGTTCTGTGTGCTTCCTGGACGTGTAAGTCTATTTCTTTCACCAGGTGGGGGAAGTTTTCTGTCACTATTTCTTTCAATATGTTTTCGGTATTTTGCTCTCTGTCATCTTCTGGGATGCCCATAATTCTGATGTTGGTTCGCTTGAAGTTGTCCCAGAGGTTTCTTACATTATCTTCAACTTTCTGGATTCTCTTGTCTTCTTGCTTCTGTGGAGGAGTGTCCTCTGGCTCTTTGTGTTGCAAATCTTGGACTTGATTCTTGCAATCTTCCAATCTGTTTTTAGGACTCTGTATAATATTATTTATTTCAGAGATTGTATTCTTTATTTCTAGTTGACCTTTTATTATTTCTTGTTGACCCTTTATTATTTCTTGTTGATCCTTTATTATTTCTTGTTGATCCTTTATTATTTCTTGTTGATCCTTTTTCATATCCTCATAGGTCTCATTTATTTTATCGGCCTTTTCTAGGAGATTGTTGAACAACCTTATAAGCGTGGCTTTGAACTCTATATCCAGTCGCTTTTTGTCCTCCATTTCTTTCGTTTGTGATCTGTTTCCTCGTTTCGACATTTTCACTGCTTCCCTGAATTGGTAGGTTGGGAGGATCAGCTGTGTCTATGCCAGGAGACAACCTTATTCCACTAGACTTGGAAACCTGCAAAAGCCTCTCTGAGTTCAGCTTGGAAGGGGCAGAGTCTCAGGGTGGAGCCTACAGCCTTGGCTTCCGGTTAGCCCCGCCCTCTGAGGTTCCTGAGTCTCAGTGCACCTCAGTGTCCTTTGGTACTCACTGCAAGCACCTCTGAGAGAAAGGCGCCCTAGAGCTTCACCCGCTACCAGACAGTCTAGTCTCTCCCCCAACAAGCCCACAACTGGGGTTCAGAGCAGTTGGAAGTGGGGTTAAGCACAGTCCGGAGCTTACGTCTCCTTCCCGCTAGGGCGATCTCGCAGCCCAATCAACCATCTGTCCTCTGTGCGCGCAATGTGCGCGACTCAGGGGCTCTGCTTTTCGCTCCCCTGAGCTTCTGCCTTACAGCCCAGATTCCCCCTGTATGAGGCTGGGGCCCGAGGGTCTTGCCCAGGACTGGGGTTCAGTGCAGTCAGAACTGGGGCTCAGCACAGTCCTGAGCTTTTGAGTCCTTCCCGCTGGGGCAATTCAGCAGCTCAGCGAACAGTCCCTCCTCTGCGCGCAATGTGCCCAACTCCGGGGCTCTGCCTTTCTCGCCACTCCGTTGGGCTTCCGCCTTACAGCCCAGTTTCCCTCTGTGTGAGCCTGGACCCCAGGGTCTCGCCCAGAACTGGGGTTCAGTGCAGTCGGAGTTGGGGTTCAGCACAGTCCGGAGCTTTTATCTCCTTCCCGCTGGGGAACGCCAGCCAGGCACTCAGCCGCCCCTCCTCTCCAGCTCCGTCCTCTCCCCGTGTGCACCGTGCCTCCGTACCTTAGGCTTTTACAGCTCCTCTGGTTTTCCTTCTGGTTTTCTCTTTCCTTCTAGTTGTAGAATTTCCAGTCAGTCAACTTTCCTGTAGTTCTGGATGGTGTCCACTCTATATTTTAGTTGTATTTTTTTAAATTGTTGAGGGCGGCTGCAGTTAGGCTTTTACCTCTGCCGCCATCTTGTTGTCTCTCTCTGCTATCAGAATTCTTTAAAAACTCCACTTACCCCTAGGTAAATCTCATTAAAATCCCCAGTGGACCAGGAAGACTAATCAACAATACAAATTATGCTTCTGAGAAGTTTTTGTTTTTTCTGTAAATGGAAAATTATCATTTTAGTTCAACTTATATAATATGGGTAGGTTTTTAACTCTGTTCTTCCCCCCAACTTTAGTTTCAGTTATGCTATTAAATTTCTGTCATATATCTAAGTTAACGCATCATATTAACAGTATGTAAGTCTGAGATTGGAGCCCCTCATAACTCTGAACATTGCCCAATGCTCAGATATTTCAGTCTTGTTCTTGAAATCTAGCCTGGTGACAAGGCCTCTACTAACTGCTGAGAGGCAGCAACTGTCCTCCCAGTCTCTGTCACTGTCTGCCATGGCTCCAACGCACCCCCATTTTATTGCATTTTCCCTATGCCGTGTGTTTTGCTAGATAGACCACATTTAGCAGGTTTTATAACCTTCAGATACTATACTTAATTAGACTTTCTTAGAGTTAATAAAATCCAATCAAATTAAATGATCAGTTTGTATGTGTTAAGTGTGACAGCTAGCCCAGATTAATTTGTCCCAACAGTCTGTCTCAGACCTGATCTCCTTGCCCTGGATCCTGGCCCTTTTGGTCAGCCCTTCCATATCTAATCATGTCATAAAATAGAAGATGTATTTTTAAAGCTCTGCTTCCATTAGTATACATTGTTATGACAATCTCACTGTTGATTTTCTCCTTAATATTATTTCCTAACTTGTATTTTAAAAAGAAAATAATAGGATAAATCTTAGTAAAGTTGAAGTAAAATTCAATACCAAGAGAAAATTTTCCACATTTGACTCCAAGGAACTTACTAAAAATTTGTCCACAAATTATTTTTAAAAAGTTGATGTCTGGCCGAACCGGTTTGGCTCAGTGGATAGAGTGTCGGCCTGCGGACTGAAAGGTCCCAGGTTCGATTCCCATCAAAGGCATGTATCTTGGTTGTGGGCACATCTCCAGTAAGGGTTGTGCAGGAGGCAGCTGATGGATGTTTCTCTCTCATTGATGTTTCTATCTCTCTATCCCTCTTTCTTCCTCTCTGTAATAAATCAATAAAATATATTTAATTTAAAAAAATGTTGATGTCTGCCTGGCCAGTGTGACTCAGTGGCTGAGCATTGACCTATGAATCAGGAGGTCACGGTTCCTTTCCTGGTCAGAGTATGTACCTGGGTTGCAAGCTTGGTCCCAAGTAGGGGGTGCGCAGGAGGCAGCTGATCAATGATTCTTTCTTATTAATTTATGTTTCTATCCCTCTCTCCCTCTCCCTTCCTCTCTTTAATCAATAAAATATATTTTTAAAAGTAATATATACCATGTACCTCACAAATAAAAAAAATAGTACAAAATACTGTTACTCCTAAGAAATATTTCAAAAATGTGTATGCAATTATATACATATATATTCACATTTGCATAAATGTGTGTACCAGCTTTGGAAATGCCACCCAAAACTCCATATTTTAGAAATACTATCAATAAATAAGTGATTTAAATAAAAATTCTAAATAAAATTTAGTTAAGTACCCAGAGTTACAATAATTGGTCATTTCAGTATTCTGATATTTGTCAATTTTCATAAAATACTGAGTGATTCTAAGAAGTAACATTTTCACTAGGATCCCTTACTGATATTATAAACTATATTTATAATGGTACAAGTGGCATCACATTGACTTCTTTAATATGGATTGCTAAATCTATTAGTTAAGTGCACATACTGGCAGGGGGGAAAAATAGGTTGAACTTGACAAGTCAAAGGTTCTGCTCTGAGTTTCCAACTTCCAAAAGTTTCTGTTTCAGAACTTCCTGTATATGCTCTGCAACACCTATTTAATGTTTGAAAATAATTAATATTTTTATTTTATACTAGAGGCCCAGTGCACAAAAAATGTATGCACTTGCGGCGGGGAGAGGGGAAAGCCCCTCAGCCCGGCCTGCACCCTCTCGCAATCCAGGACCCCTCAAGTATAGTCCCTAGGCCTGGCCTGAAATTAGGACTATAGAAATTTCCTTCCCCCAGCTACTGGCAGCTGGCGCTGCCCCACTGCTGCCACTGCTTGCCAGGTGTGCAGCGCTGCCAGAGTCTACAGTACTTAGAAGTTACATGCAATGGCCATAACTGCTGAGTATCTGTTGTAACAAACAAACCATAGCATATTTATACTGTACCACATCGAGTGCTTATAGAAATCCATTTATATATTGACTAGAGGCCCAGTGCAGGTACCGTCCCTTAGACCTGGCCTGTGGTCAGGACCATCTTCCCCAGGTCCCCAGCGCAGTGGGTGGACATCAGGTGATCTGCGCCTGCTGGCTGGGGAAACATACCAAGAGGTGGTTAGTGTGCCTCACAGTGACTGGTCCAGTGGTCATTCTGGTCATACTGCAGTTAGGGTCAATTTGCATATTACTCTTTTATCATATAGGCTAGAGGCCTGGTGCACAGGTGGGGGCTAGCTGCAGGGTGGGGCTGGTGCCACAGTGGTTCCTGAGCAGGCACAGTACCTGCACACTGGCCCAGGCCCCGGGTTCACCGCCTGCACCTGAGGCTTCTGAATGTGACAGATCTTCTCACTCTACCACTTTTTAAAAAATAAATCTTTATTGTTCCTATTATTACAAATGTTCCTCATTTTTTTCTCTTCATTGCTCCCCTCCACCAGGTTCCCACCCTACCCTCTGCCCTTTCCCCACCCCCCATTGTCCTCATCCATAGGTGCACAGTTTATGTTCAGTCTCTTCCCGCACCCCTCACTCCCCTTTTCCCTGAGAATCGTCAGTTCACTCCACTTCCATACCTCTGATCCTTTTATATTCACCAGTTAATATTGTTCATCAGATTTTTTAATTCCCTTGGTGGAGAAACCAATATGGAGGCATAAACACTTAACTGCAACCTCACACAATAATTAAAAAAAATACAACTAAAATACAAAATGGACATTATCCAGAACTACAGGAAAGTTGACTGACTGGAAATTCTACAACTAGAAGGAAAGAGAAAACCAGAAGGAAAATCAGAGGAGCTGTAAAAGCCTAAGGTACAGAGAGACACGGTGCACATGTGCAGAGAGGACTGAGCTGGAGAGGAGGGGGCGGCTGAGTGCCTGGCTGGCATTCCCTAGTGGGAAGGAGATAAAGGCTCTGGACTGCACTGAACCCCAGTTCTGGGCCAGCCCCGAGGGAACCAGGCTCATACCGAGGGAATCTGGGCTGTAAGGTGAAAACCCAGAGGCGTGCACATTGCGCACAGAAGAGGGACTGTTGACTGTGCCGCTGGATTGCCATAGCAGGAAGGAGACAAAAGCTCCAGGCTTCACTGAACCTTACTTTCAACCCCACTTCCAACTTCACTGAACCCCAGTTCCGGGATCATTGGGGGAGAGACTAGACTATCTGGTAGCAGGCAAAACTCGAGGGCACCTTTCTCTCAGAGGTGCTTGCAGCGAGTACTAAAGCAGCGAGTACTGAAGGACACTGAGGAACACTGACTTTCAGGAACCTCATAGGGCTGGGCTAATGGGAAGCCAAGGCTGTAGGCTCCACCCTGAAACTCCACCCCATCCAAGCTGAACACAGAGGCTTTTGCAAATTTCTAAGTCTAGTTGAATAAGGCTGTTTCCCAGCATAGACACAGCTGATCCTCACAGCCAATTGGCCTGGAGGTCAGTTCCTCCCAGAGATACCAACAACAATCAAGACTTAACTACAATAAGGCTGTACACACAGTCCACAAAGGGATGCACCAAGAGTGCCCAACTCAGGTAACTAAGAGGCTGACCCACTGAACCATATAGGACATCTTAGCACACAAAGCCACTCTGCCACTTTTTAAGGAAGCCTCAATTCATATAAATGCTTTAGTTAATTGACGTGTCTCTAGAATTAAGGATATTTCAGTCCCTTTAATTTATTTTGTGGTAAGATATTTAAAATGAAATAAACTTCCTTAATAAACATTTAAGTATAGAAAGTAGTGTTCTTACATATAGGCACAAAATAAGAATCCTAGAATTTATTCATTTTGCATAACTGAAACTTTATTCAATTGAATAACAATTCTCCATTACCCCCTCCTCCAATTTATTCCAAAACCTAGCATCAAGTACAGGTACCAGAAAAAATAAAAAAGAAAACAACAACACTATGTTATATGCCTTAAGCATATAAAAAATTGTATTCTCCAACTAGAGGCCCGGTGCACAAAATTCTTGCATGGGGGATAAGAAGGAGTGTCCCGCAGCCTGTACCCTCTCCATTCTGAGACCCACTCAGGGGATATCTGACTATCATTTTAGGCTCCATCCCTGTGACATTACCTCTAAACCTGAAGTAGGACATCCTCTTGCAATCCAGGGCCACTTGCTTCTAACCACTAACCTGCCTGCCTGCCTGCCTAATGTTCCCTACTGCCCTACCCTGCTGGCCTGGTCACCCTCATCTGCCCTCCCCTGCTGGCCTCCTCTGCTGCCCTCCCCTGCTGGTCGCCCCTAACTGCCTCTGCCTTAGCTCCTACCACCATGGTTTTGCCCAAAAGGGAGTTGGACCTCTGGAAGATGGCCTGTCAACCCGGTCTAATTAGAATAGTACCCTTTTATTAGTATTGATTATAATTTCTTTAATAAAGCTGGAATTTTTAAAAAAAATGAACACCTAAAACAAATTCAATTGACCAATGTCTTTATATTTCCTCATTCACCCCACTCCTTATTCATAAAATTAAAAAAATGATAAATTAATCACAGGTTTGATATAAAGGTTTATATAATTGACATTCAAATGAAAAAAATGTACATATACATTTTCTTTTTGTGTATTAGTAATTAATAATAGGAAAAGAGTTGAAAAAGTAATAATAGCAATTAGATAAAAGTTTGACAATATGATTGATATATAAAAAAGATAATAATAAAATATGATTATTGTTAATTTTTTTTATAATTTAGTATCACTAAATTCTAGATTCCCCACGTATTGCAGAGCATATATACATCTTCTCAGGGTATAGCAATATCTAGATTGAAAAGTAAAAGTACTAGGAAGAATATGCTGGATTACTATTTTTATCACTTCCTAGTAGCCTTTAAGATTACATGTGCATTGAACTGACTATTGTTATATTTTATAATTCCATATAAAATATTTTTATTATTTTTATTTCATTTCTATATAAAATAACAAAGAAATTTACCATCAAAAATTTGAGGTCTAATTGAAATCATAAAGAAGTAAGAGTAAGTTATACTAATTGCATAGTTGTATAAGATCAGCCTGTTATTTGCCTATTTCTCAATATCATTCAGAGATTCACCACTTATGAATATTTAACAGAAAATACCACTTTAATTGGTACAATTATAGATAAAAATAAATAAAATAATTTCACTTGCAAATATTCCTCTAAATCACTTTCGAGAATCATTTTCTTTTTAAAAGCAAATCCATAAAAGCTTTTATATGTGCATAAAGTTTAAAATCAATAAACAACATTAATTAGAATCTGAAACTTAATGCACATTTTCCAACTATTTTTTCATTGATAACTAATTACATAATATGACTACGGAGTTGTATTCTAAAATTGATAATCAAATTTTTATTGTAAGCCATCCTTTTCAATTATACTAAAGAATGTACTGAGCATGCTAGAATTCTCAGATTCAAGGAAGCAATGGAGAAGACTTTAAATATTTCTATATTTAGCATATCAATATCTATGACATATGCAAAGGCTTTTGTTTTGCAGTAAAGTAATACTGAAGTTATATAAACCAATTTTGGTTATGTCTAAAGTATGTATCATTTTTGCTGACATTCCATTTTATAAATGTAAATTTTATATTGTTCTATTTTCTTAGAAGAAAGAAGCAAAGAAATAAAATATTTGTTGTGTTTCAAGACATACAATTAAACATATGTAATAGGATTGAAATTGAAAGTTAGAATTTGTTGTTTGGTAGACTGAGTCTCAGGTAAATTAAAAGTTTAATCCTGAAATAATTTATTGTTCTAGAAGTGATTGTTAAAGAAATGTAATAAAATAAAATAAAATAATTTGAAACAAGTCTTTTAATTTATCTTATTCTTAAAGAAGTTTTTTTTCTATCTATATAAAATGTTATCAAGGGCCAGCACTTAATTAATAATGTTTATTAAATAAATTTAATATTCTAAGTTGCTATTATGAACAAGGCTATTAAGCAATAATATAAATGCAATAATATATATTACTGCATTTATAGAGTGCTTTACAGCAATTTTCTAAGGGCAGTTTGTTGACTTCTGAGGGAGTAAGACCCATTTCAGTAGGTCCACAAGACCAAAAGCATGTTCATACTAATACACTAATTGCTTTTGTTACTTGTAATGATATTTCCAGTGATGGTGCAAAATATTAGTGGGTATTACTGGTGTTAATTGATTACATATAATAACAATGACACAAAAATGCACTAGTAGTCACTGAATTCTTAAATTCTACACCCGAGGAATGTGACTCTATGTCAGATTTGGTAACTTAGAAGAATTTTTTTTAAATAATGTTATTGATTCTTTAAGGAAAACAGCTCAGTACATTTTTAGCTCATGATAAAATTTAAACTTTCAAGTGATATTAGAATTTTGAAAATGCTTTATCTGAAATCACTAGTTTAATAACTTCTTAATATTTAAACATATTTCTGATGAATTTTAATATAAAATTTATTTTTAAGTTCTATAATGGGAAATGTCAAAACCAAAAAATATCTGGAAAGTGAGTAAATAGTTTCCAAGTGAGCAACACATAATGTTACAAATTCATGCCTGGGTAAAATACCCATTCAGTGGGTAAGACAAACAAATGGATTTGAATGTAAAAAAAGTTCAACAAGTTCACATAGTTTCAGATTTCACATTACAACAATATTTTTGATTTTAGAAAATACTGCTTGTTGAGTTTTGGAATAATATCAGAGAATATCCAAAATTGTATGAAAATCCTTTTCTCAACTATTCCTGTTTGAGAAAGTGTTCTCATTGTATAAAACTAACAAAACATTTAATCTAGGCAGTATTATTGAAGAAGGAGATATTAAAAAGAGTGGCTTTCCTCTATTAAGCCAGATATCCTATATAATAAAGAGGTAATATGCAAATTGACTGGTATATCCTTGCACAAGATGGCCACTGCCATGTGATCACAAGATGGCTGCCACATGACAACAATGGGCAGAGGAGGGAAGTTGTGGGTAATCAGGCCAGCAGGGGAGGGCAATTGGGGGCAACCCAGGCCTGCAGGGGAGGGCAGTTGAAGGTGATCAGGCTTGCAGGGGAGGGAAGTTAGGGATGACCAGACCTGCAGGGAAGGGCAGTTAGGGCTGACTAGGCTGGCAGGGGAGGGCAGTTGGAAGCAACCAGACCAGCAGAGAAGTGCAGTTGGGGGAAATCGGGCTGGCAGGGGAGTGGTTAGGAGGTGATCAGGCCTGCAGGCAGAAGCGGTTAGGAGCAATCAGGTAAGTAGACAGACAAGCAATTGGGAGCCAGCAGTCCCAGATTGTGAGAGGGATGTCCAACTGCCAGTTTAGGCCTGAACCAGCAATAAGACATCCATCAAGGGGTCCCAGATTGGAGAGGGTATAGGCTGGGCTGAGGGTCACCCCACCCCCAGTGCTTGCACAAATTTTGTGCACCAGCCTCTAGTAATAAATATAACATACATGAACAAATGTAATTGAAGTCTTCAACAACTTTTAAAAGTATAAAGCTATTGTGAAGTCAAAACTTGAGGTCTACCTCAAGTTTTTGTTTTTATATATATATAAACAACGGGGTCTTATATTTGTGGGCATGGAGGAAACTTCTACACTTTCATAAGAAAGAAGATAATTATTTGCATAAGAAATGCATATTCATAATTTCACTTATGGTTAATAATAATTTACCATAATTCAAAGAATATTTGGAGTACATTTTTCACTTTAAGCAATGTCTTAACTAATTCTAATTCTCCCTCTTTTTCTTTTTAATAAGTACAGGAGTAGGGCCTTGTTGGTTAGTTCAGTCGGTTAGGACATAGCACTAATAAGCCAAACTTGCAGGTTCAATCTCCAGTCAGGGCACATGCAATAGCAGCATTATTTACAATAGCTAAGATCTTGAAACAACCCGTGTGCCCAACAGTAGATGAGTGATTAAAAAATATGTGGTACATTTACACTGTGGAATACTATGCAGCAGTAAAAAATAAGTATATCTTACCCTTTGAGACAACATGGAGGGACCTCTACATTACTATGCTAAGCAAAATAAGCCATACAGAGAAAGACAAGTTTCACATGATCTCATTTATAGGTGGAATCTAATGAACAAAATAGATCCAGAGTCATGGAGCAGACTGATAAATCTCAGAGGGAAGATGGGGTGGGGAAGGTGCAGGAGTGATTTAACCAAATAACTTATATGTATATATGCATAACCCATTAACACAGACAATAGTGTGGTGAAGAACTGTGGGTGGGGCAGGAGTGTAGTGTAGGGTATTAAAGGGGGGGTGTCTATAGTAGTTTATGAGTTCATTTAAGTTGATGTTTGATCTTTATTTTGGTTCAAAGGAAACTAGAGCCTCTTGAATATAATTGGATCCCTTGCCAACATACATATAAGATATGATATTTTATCTAGACTATGCCTTGATCAAACCATAAAAAGTATATTCTGCATTCATTAAAATATCTGAAAGCATGTAGACCAAGATTTTCTTCAGTTACTCAAAAACACAGACTTGTTCCAGTCTTCCCCATTTGATTTTGATTCTAAGGCTTATGGCCTTATTTTTCATTATGAATACTTTAGCTCTAGGTATTATTATCATAATTAGCTAGTTTATTAATAATAGGAAGAGAGCAAAGGGGAGGGCAGACATTATAAACATGTCTATCTGTTTGGCTTCCCCAGGAAGCTACAACATCATGCTCCTCAGTGAACCACCTGTTCATTCCCTGTAGATCACTGGGGTGAAAGGTCACAGGGAGAGATGGGCTCATGCTCACTGAAGTTGGGGTGACATAGGGAAGATGCTTGTTCGCTAGTTTAGTCTAGGGAACCGTGGATTGGCTAGGGCGGCCCCTATCAGACCACTCCAAATTTTGGAAAGTTAAAATCTCTAGACAAAGAGTTCCCTCCTCCTTGTTCATGCTCTTGATCCCACTTGTTCTTGCTTGCTCCATGACTCACTCTCGCCCATGCTCTCTCCTGCTCTCTCTCCATAGCCATGTGGCCTTAAGCAGTAGAATGGCCCACAGCTTTGCAGACAACAGAGGCAATGGACTTCAGCTGGGAACACAAGCTAAGCTAGCCAGATACTAGACTGTATTGTACTTTATATGAAACAGAAATTCTGGGCAGTGGCCTTAATTCAGGCCTTGCTGAAATGAGATGGGGGGGGGGGGTGTTCCATGGCAGAACAGACAGAGACAGGATCTTAAACAAGGACCCCCTTAATTTTACATCATTAATAAAGCTCTCCATAAAGTCTTATTCTCCCATGGGGGCCTCAGAAAATTATTTTCCTTGCGGCACCCTAAGAACTCCACTTCTAAGGATAACACAAGTATCATAGCAAACTGCTCTATATACTTCTCTAAATCAATCATTGGTAAAAACTGGCTTTGATGGATTATGATTCATTCCCGAGTATATTCACATCTAGGATTCTGTAAATGACTAATAAAAGGAAATAACAGAGAGTATTCAATTAATATAGTATCCATTATGCAATCATATTATGCATGTCTATAAACTTACTTTTAATTCTGTTATTTACATTTTATTAGAGTCAGAAAAAATGAATTTCTGGGCCAATAAACTATTGACTTATTAAAATATATAATTTCTTTTCTTGTTATTAGTCAAAGATTTTTTCATGCTTTGCATAAAAGATTTTTTTCCCCTTCTAAAAGCAATAAAACAAACAGAAGTGGGTACTATGAAAAAGAAAACTAGTCTTCTGGAAGTTGAAAGAAATCATATAGGAGACTTTGACATCTGACAACTTAATTATCATACATTATAACAATGTTTTCCATCTAGTATTTATTACTAACTGTTTTTAAATAATTAATTAATTTTATAATGCATATAATTTTCAAATATGTATTCATAAAGGTAGTTATTTTCTAAGGTAAATGCAGGCTTCCTAATATGTAGTTATCAAAAGATACATTCCTATAAAATCTGCTAGGTCTTGACACTACTCAAATACAGACTAGTTTTGACTAGTGGCTGGCTCACTTCTTCAAATGCATACATACTCACAAAGTTATTTGTAATTTTTGCCATGATATTTCAGAAAGTCTATCTGATGTCATGAGATTTTTAATCCACTATACCTTCCACATATGTTTAAAAGACACTACAGGAAATGCAATCTTACTTCCCTAACATATTCCTCTTTATTCTAAGTAATAATTAACGTATTATCTCAAATTGAGATATAAATAGCTTAATGATCTCTTTGACTATATTCTACTTCACACCTTGCTGGTATTAATAGAACCGTGTGTATAGGCAGAAGTAAAATGTCCCTGAAAGTTGACACAATGCAGCTGGCATTTTTTTTTTTTTTTATTTTCTAAACTATGGTAGACATGTCCAAAAGATTGTGCATTAAGAAGTTAAAACATCAAATGAGGTTTTATTTTTCCAAAGAAAGCCCCAACATTCATACAACTACAAAATAAAAAGATGTCACAGAACATCTGCTTCATTGGTTCTTGTTAAAACTGGAACTCAGATGTAAAATATCAAGCCTAACTAAGAAAGAGAGAATATGTTAATTGACCCTTATACCATTGCAAAGATAGCAGCAACCACAGCCAATAGGAAGGAACATGTTAATTTCCTGCCCCTCCCTCAAAGATGGCTGTGCCCACAGCCAATAAGGAGGGAATATGTTAATTGACTTCCATGCCCTCAAAAATAGCAGCACCTACAGCCACAAGATGGTGGGACCCAATCCCCTCAACCCTCTAGCCCCCCAGGGCTGGCGGAGTCTTGTGCTGCTGGCAGAAGTGTTATCACTGGGTTGCCTCCCACTCCTGAAGGCTCCCAAACTGTGAGAGGGGCAGGCTCTACTGAGGGACCCCTCCCTCCAGTGCATGAATTTTCATGCACCGGGCCTCTAATATGTTAAATATTAGTATAATTTCTGAATATACTACAATGTATTGTGAAGACATAAAATATCTTGCTTATTTTCTTATCTTGCCTAATAAGTAAGTCTATTGCTGTATTTTTGAATGGATGTACTCTGTTTTCTTATCCGGTCTTAGTCCTAATGCTGACTGTTTTTATTTCACCCTGGGATTCATGCCATATTGAAATAAATGCCTCCTGGTAGGAGATAGAATGCAATGAACTATAGCATTTCTCAGTCCTCAAGCAGATAACCTCTGGCCTTCAAGCAGAAAAAGATCACACATTCTAGAGTAAGAAAGTGAGCTCTAAGTCTTTCTCTGTCATTCATTAGCTGTGTGATTTTATGATAAATCATAACCTTACTGGCCTCAACTGTTTCATGAGAAAATTGGCTTTATAGCTCTTCATCTGTTACTTCTTTCACATTATAAACTCTTGGCAGATAAACTAGATTTCCCTTTTAAATCCTTGTACGAATCCTACTATTGTTCCTTTCTCCAAACAAGTTGTTATTAAAGCTCTCAGAATGACCTCATCTACACTTCTCTGGGTCATTGCAGATCCCCTCTTCCTGTCTTCTTCTTAACCTTGTTTCTTTGCAAAGTCTTTTTTAAAATATTTTTTATTAATTTTTAGAGAGAGAGAAAAGGAGAGGAAGAGAGAGAAACATGGGTTTGAGAGTGAAATTTCCATCAGATGCCTCCTGCCTGCCCCCTACCAGGGATCAATCCTGCAACCCAGGAATGTGCCTTGCCCGGGAATCAAATTGGCAACATTTCGGTACATAGGATGACATCCCACAAACTGAGTCACACTGGCCAGGGCTACAAACTATTTTTTTTAAATATATTTTATTGATATTTTACAGAGAGGAAGGGAGAGAGATAGAGAGCTAGAAATGTCGATGAGAGAGAAACATCGACCAGCTGCCTCCTGCACACCTTCTACAGGGGATGTGCCCGCAACCAATGTACACGCCCTTGACCGTAATCGAACCTGGGACCTTTCAGTCCACAGACCAATGCTCTATCCACCGAGCCAAACCGGTTTCACTGCAAACTATTTTTTAATGGATAGTTCAGTGTTCCATATATGAGCCCTCTAATACAAAAGTAATAAAATATACTAAATCTTATCAAAAGCATGGAGAATCAGGCTGAGTTTTAACTGCAAAATTTGTTGTGAGAAAAGAAGTTTCTATTACTTCCATTTCTCCAGTGATTCTATTAGTTTGTAAGTATGTATGTGATTTGAGGTGGGAGGTAGGGATTAACGTATAAATCTCTATCTATGAAATTCAAATTACATTATCATTGTAGAAAAGCAGTTACACCCAACAATACAGTTTTAAGCATACAGACTCTTCATATTTGAAAAGCACTTTAGAGCACTTCAGTGTTCTTAAATGGTTTGTTTCTCTCACAACTGAATATTTTAAATTAAAAATATATGTCACATAACCCTTCAATAATGTAGGGTATTTGAATTCTGCTTATCGAGTTTTCTATTTGAGTTAAGCCCCTGTGTGGAAAAGCAGATACTGTTATAGTTAGTTCTTTATCATTCATCTTCTTTTATGCAATTTCCCATCCTAATATCAGCCCTTTATTTCATTTGGTGACTTTCCTACAGTGCATATTAAGTCAATGAATGATTATATGCATGTATGGTATAAATGATGTACTCTACCTAATTTAAAATTTAATAATCAAAAGTAGTCTCCATGTGACTTTAAAAAATAGTTTTAGATATAACATGGCATTGTTTACTAATCATTGGGGAATACATGGCTTTCTGAAGCATTGTAAAGATAACTATCCTTGCTAAATTCTAGTAATGCTTTTGTTTTTATAGTCTTAAATCAAAGTATTTAAACAAATACTTTGCTATGAGACAAGTGTAGAAAGTACAATTATTATTTGGAGTAACAACTTAATTGATAAAATAAATTGGAGAATTGAGACATTAAGTAGATAATTAAGTTACAAAGTTTTATCTAGTATAACTTGTCTTGACTGCTTTTTCTTTTTTTGTCAGTTCACAATATAACTGTTCAACTGTTTTTCCCCTATAAATATCAGCTGTATAAAAATGTAGTTATATATTTGGTATATGAGTTTGGGGATTTGGTAATTTACTAAATATGTTCACCCCCACCCACATTCATGAAAGTAATACTAATTATTATTGCAATAGTACCAATAACAACAAAACAACAACAACAGCATATAATTTATACTGTGTGCCAGGTACTCTCCTAGTACTTTTTTTCTTTTAAGAAGTTATTCATTACAATTATAAATGTGAGGAAATTTTTAAAAATACGTTTTTATTGATTCTTTGGAAAGAGAGGACAGGAGAGGGAGAGAAAGAGAAATATCGAACAGTTGCCTCCTGAATGCACCGCAACAGGGCGTTAAACCTGCAATCTGGGCATGTGCCCTGACTGGGAAATGAACTGGCAAACTTGGGGCACAGGATGATGCTCAATCCACTAAGAAATACTGGCCAGGACTCTTTTGGTACTTTTAAATTGATTTATTTAGTCTACCTAAAAGCCCAAATGAGGTAGAAATATTATTTGCAGTGTGTTATGGAGATATGGAGGTTCAATAATGGTGACATTACCTGGCCATATTCACATTGTCAATAAGGGTGAAAGCAGTGTTTCATTCTTCAAAAGACACATGCAATAGGAGATAAAGCACAAGTCAAAAAATTAAGCAAAAAAGTATGGATCTGTGGCATCTGTTTGTAAAACTAAATATATTGAATCAGATATGCAGCCTGTAGAGTAGGGATAAAAAGTCATTGCAGGAAGAATCGGAATATCTTGAATATATAAGTTGTAAGTGGAAATTTGTTTCAAAATGAACTCTCTTTAGATGGAATGGGGCAAAGGGAGATTTCTCTGGGTTCCATATCAGAAGAGTATCAAGCCAGGCTTCAGCCACCACCTTGGGTAGCAAAGAGAGGATTGTCTGCAGAGTGCTTCTTTGAGGATATTTCCAAGGGTCCTCTGCCCCATGCCCTGCGTGGAGGCAATGATGAGGGGGAGAAGGACAATGGGCGGCGTCTTTATGGTAAATATGTGGTGATAAAAGACAAAACATGGAAAAGTGTCACAAATATTCAGTGGGAGTTGCATGGCAACATTTGCTAACATTACATTTTTGTTATGTCAACTGATTCTAGGAAAGGTGGCATAAATTACAGAATGAAAAAGAAAGCTATATAT
This sequence comes from Vespertilio murinus, assembly GCA_963924515.1. Classification (NCBI taxonomy): domain Eukaryota; kingdom Metazoa; phylum Chordata; class Mammalia; order Chiroptera; family Vespertilionidae; genus Vespertilio; species Vespertilio murinus. Next base: position 71,645,799 of record OZ004707.1, read on the forward strand.
ATATATATATATATATATATATATATATATTTTTTTTTTTTAATTGATATTTTACAGAGAGGAAGGGAGAGAGATAGAGAGCTAGAAATGTCGATGAGAGAGAAACATCGACCAGCTGCCTCTTGCACACCCCCTACCGGGGATGTGCTGGCAACCAATGTACATGCCCTTGACCGGAATCGAACCTGGGACCTTTCAGTCCGTAGACCAACACTCTACCACTGAGCCAAACCAGTTTCAGCAGAAAGCTATATTTCTTGACATAGGAGGTTCATTTCATGAATATGAAAAGATGCTGCTGAAATGGTGATAATGCTTTGGATTTAATATGACTTGCTAAGGCACATGTTGTCAATTGTATGGATAATCTAGAATATATATATATATATATATATATATATATATATATATATATATATATGCCTAAGTGACCATCTCAACCAAATGGGCTGCATGGAGCAACCAGGTCAGCAGTGGGGACAGTTGGGGGTGACTAGGCTGGTCAGGGGGGGGCAGTGAGGTGTGACCAAGCCAATGGGAGGGCCTGTTGGGGGCAACAAGGCTGATAGGGGGGCTACTAGGTGAGCAGGAGGGGCAGTTAGGGGTGATCAGGCAGGCAGGTAGGTGGATAGTTAAGAGCCGGATTGTGAGAGGAATGTCCAATTGTCAATTTAGTCCCAACCCTCAGGATCGAGCCTAAACTGGCAGTTGGACATCCCCCAAGGTGTCCCGGATTTGAGAGGGTGCATGCTGGGCTAAGGGGACCACCCCTCCCATGCACAAATTTCATGTACTGGGCCTCTAATAGCTACATAATACTTTAAACAAACTATCAAGGGGCATTTTGAAATGGCTGCCTGTAAAGAAATTGTGCACAAACTCAGCCTGTGTCCAATACTGTCACACATACTATAACTATACAAGGTATTCATGTAATATCTCTCACTTACAAACCTATTTTTCAATACCCTTTTTTATGATGCTGGGCTAGAACACTGCTAAAATGTGTGCTACTTTGTAGTCAGGATCTGTATAAGGAGTCTATAGAAGAGGATTCAATGGCTAAAGGATAAGGTTTTGTTCTTTTTTATTGCCTTTCCTTTCATTTCAAATTTCCATTAGCATCTTTCATAAGTACTTATTTTTAGACCTGATAATGAGTTCCAGAATCAGCAGTTTGATATTTTGCCATTTATTTCCTAATAGCCAACAGGATGCCATCATGCCTCCAGAAATAAGAGCACCAGAAAACTAATATATCAACTCAGAGTTCTAATTCTCACCTGAGCTTTAAGGGCCCTACTTAAATAATACTCTTCTCAGCATTCTCAGTTTCTCCACTGAGCCTCGCCTCTATTCTTCTATATTTTATATTCCCAACCTTTATCTTTGATTTTCTAATTTCTGTGGGTGGCAGTAGCTTCCTGTGTAAGGACCCCTAGATTGAGGAATTGGCCTCCCCCACTGCCTGTTCCAGGATGTGACCTTTAAGGTTAAAGATTAGACAGGAATGAGGTCAGTTCTTTACGGTTGAAGATTAGGCAAGAATGAAATAAATCCCCAGAAACTCCCTACCCTGAGGACTTGCCCAGAAGAATGGGAAGGGGAGAGACAATGGGGACTGTTGACTAAGCATAGACCCTGTCATAAAACATGTAATTAACGAGCCCACCTGCGTGTGGTGTTTATTTCCTTGTTCCCTTCTCCCCCCTCCATGTGTAACCCCACCTGCCTGTGGTCTTTGCCTATATAAACTCATATTCTGCAGTTACTCGGCGCTCTCAGCCAGCCAGCACTGATGCTGGCTGCTTGAGAAGCCCCTGCGCTGCGCTTGTACTAATAAAACCTCATGCTTTTTGCATCAAGTTTCGGTCTCGGCGTTTGACATGGGGTCATCGCCCCCTCCGTCGGACTCACCGGGGGTCTTGGGACCTTACACCTGAAATTTATATTTCTGTGAAACTTTAGTGACACCAATTTTCTTCAGTTCTTAAAATCACAATTAACAACTGAAATAGGAATTTTAGGGGTAAAATAGGACAGATTTAGGAAATTTTAGGAAGTTAAGAGGACCATGGAAGAAGCACAGGGCTGCAGAGCAGCAGAAGGTATATTTCCATAGAATAGGGAAGCTGAAAAGCTGCAATAGAATGAGGGAGCTGGGAACAGCAAATGGTCTATATTTACAAAATAAAGAGAAGGAAGCCCTTCATCCAGAAGGAGAAGAAGAAAGCCCAAGAGGATTAAGAAACCAATAAGGAAGTGGGGAGATCCTCACACATCCCATGTGAGGTTCAACCTTTGAGCCCAAGAGTTACTATAGTAACTAGTCCAAGAGAATAGTAACCAATCAGAGGGGATATCAGGCACCAGGACCTGCAGCCTTTATAAGCCACAGGGAGAGGGAACTCAGTGGGACCCTTTCCACCTCCCCACATGGGAGTCCATTCTGTGGGAGTCTTTCCCTCTCCCCACATAGGAGTCTGTACATTTTCTTCAATAAATATCCACCTTTGCTATAATACTTTTTGTCCATGGATTCATTCTTCAACTCCGGTGGGCAAAGAATTTGGGTTCCAGTCCAAAAATTCCGTATCCCAGCTAAGTTAAAAGTCCCCTTTGACTTCTTTATCTTGATGTCTGATATAAAAATTGGCATAGACTATGAAACAATTTTAATGATTGGATGTGAAGATTGGTCGCATTTCTTTCAAAGCTGATCTCCGTGGACATGGAAAATAGAACATGGATGGTCCATGGCAAGCAATGATAAGGTAGTCAGCTTTCACCAGTGCCCTCAATAATCCACACATTTAGGCCTTTGTATAGTCATTTTTCATGTCGAATCGGGGATGGACCTATGGCCAATTGGATATGTTAGAAGACACTAATGTTTGTGAAGCTAAGTGATTAAAGTCATTAAAGCTTCCTGAATCGTGAAATGTTCTTTCTCTGGGCAAAGGGAGCCAGCTTTCATTCCTTGAGGATACTCAAGCAGCCCTGGGGAGAGGCCTGTGTGGAGAGAAATGGATGCATTTGCCAAATATTAGCTTCAACCTGCCAGGCATATGTGTGAGGCTACTTCCAGTCTTAGACCTTCAGGTGGGTGAGGCCATAGCTATCATATGATGCTATGAAATTGCATGTGACCTGTTCAGCCAAGTTTCTCTCAAAATTCAAGCCCTGTAAACTTGTGAGATAATAAGAGTTTATTGTATCTTTCAAGCTACTACATTTTAGAGCTATCTGCCATGCAGCCATAAGATAAATAAGTAGTTTCACAAAGAAGATACCATCTGCAGTTGCATGTGATGGAGTCTTCACAGAAGCAAATGCCACATGAGACCAAGTAATGAATAGACTTCATTTGGGGAACAATAAAGAGTTAAGGACTCACTTCCAAGAATGTTTCTTTTGAGGGCATCAGTTACAGAAAGAATGGAACAAGCTAAGTTTTGTTTTGAACTCTCCCTAAGTCATTATTAAAAACAAGAGAGCACTGAAGTCAACCCTAAAATAAGCTCCTATTTTTTTAAAAAATCTTATGGCATCAGGGTCAATATTTCTTAAAATAATATTGAAAATTTAATTGTTTTTTAAAAAATATATTTTATTGATTTTTTACAGAGAGGAAGAGAGAGGGATAGAGAATTAAAAACATTGATGAGAGAGAATCATCGATCAGCTGCCTCTTGCACACTCCCCACTGGGAATGTGCCCGCAACCAAGGTACATGCCTTTGACCATAATCGAACCTGGGACCTTTCAGTCCGCAGGCTGATGCTCTATTCACTGAACCAAACTGGTTTCAGTGAAAGTTTAATTGTTTAGATTAATTATTTAGATTAAAAGTTGTGCAGAATCACAACTTTTGTGGAGTTGATACAGTCTTCAAGGCTCTCCCTGCAAGGCCAAGAGGAGGATTGTGAAGAAGTGGGAACCTATGGCTTTATTTTGAGATATATGTGGCATCCACATTAAGCTTAGGATTTTGAATATCTGAGACTTTATGATGCTGCCAGGAGAAGCATCCTGCCCTACAAGGTAAGGAAACCAGATTTCCCCTGTTTACAAGCATCATAAAAAAATGCTGGAGTTGACTGGAGTTGACTGGAGTGATGCCTTTTCTCCTCAATGCCTGTGCCAATTATTACTTATAAACACTAAGCACTAAACCTGGAATCATTACCACATATCAGATGTGCAGTGGGACAAGTACAAATTGCTTATATCTCCACCCCCCTCCACCACCACCAAAAGAAAAAAAGAAAGCACAAGATTTAGTTAATTTACATTTATAGAAACTGGGATAACCTATGAAGGGATAAATTTCACAAGTTTTGGAACAAGTAAGAGAAGATATAACATTTGAATTAGGCCAAATTTGTAGACTCTGGATTTAATGTGTTAGCTCTAAAACTGCAAGTAGTTCTATCAGTTGACTTAATTGCCTGACAAAATTTTGGGTTTAATAGTGGTATATATTTAATTAGGTTGAGGTGCTACAATTTATCTGCCATGATATAGAGAAAGGAATAAAAAAAAGTTAGGGAGATAGAAATATTAAAACGGTTTTAACATGTGATTCCTACAACCAAACTATTTCAAAACTATAGTCTTTGAGAATCTCAGAACAGTCACTTCACTAATACATGAAGATATACAGTAATGAGGGAGAAATAAAAGCATGCTAAAAAAGTTTTGTAGTCCCTGTCCTCTTGCAATAAGAAATACCACATTAGAGATCAGTTCTTGATTTTGATGAGGAAAATAAGATATTTTTTGAGGGGAGACCAGCAGCCTAACTCTGTACCTCGTTAATCAGTATCCCTAATGCACATTCCTGTCAGCCTATAGTCTAGTCACTGCCCCTTTCTTTAATTATCTGGTCTTGCAAGAACTGTTTGTCTAAATACTCCCACTTTACAGAATAAACCATGAACAACACATAACCTCTGTAGGGGGTTATCAGCACTGGCACCAGGCCAGGCCTTTAGGTGTGGTCTCACAGCCCCCATCCCAACACACAGGGCTTTTTGCAAAACCCGTGAAGGGTCCGAAAGTCTGATCCATATATGGGGGACAAAGACAACAAAGGGTCTAAAGAGAAATCTCCCTCCATATTGATTTGCTCTGGATTTGGAGAACTAACCCCTGAGTCATGGTACTAGTACAACTGGAAATAAATGTGTGTGTGTTTTTTTTCTGTATCTCTGGGTACTCCTGTGTATTTTTCAATCATCTAATAAATTCTATAACAATTTCAATAGAGGATAATGGGTGTCTATCCTAGAGTAATAGAGGGAAAACAAAAGTGATTAATAGCTAAAGACAGCAGGGACACCAATAATTAATAGGAAACAGAAACAAAGTGGTATTTGAATGTTTTGTCTACAGAAATGCCAGGAAATGGGTAAGTGGCCTCAGTATTGTTAACAATGAAATAGTTGGACAGCCTAGTAAATGGTTACCTGATCTATATAGCGGAAAAGTACCAAGTCTGGTGGCTGGAAACATGCTTGGGGTATTTATAATGGAGAGTAAAGGCTTTTCAAATGAGCCAGTTCATAGATTAAGAGCCCCTTTAGAAAAGTAGAAACTATGGACCCTTGAGGAACAACCCTTCAGTTATGGCAGAAATGCTTAGAAAGTTTTAATGCTTTCATCAACAGATCAGTGACCTTATACTAGAATGACTGTGGATTGGGCAAAAGAAAATATTGAGATCCTTCAGGCATTTTAGACAAAGGCTCTAAGTTGAGACTAATTTCTTGAGACCTAAAATGTCACTGTGTTCTGATATCCAAAATTAGATATGGTGATGGTCAGATGATTAATGGGGTTTTGAATGGATCAGTAATCCTGTATGTTCACAGGCCCACATTATAAATAAATATATATATATATATATATATATATATATATATATATATATATTCTCCTATATAATAAAAGGGTGATATACAAATTGACCAAACTGCAGAACACCTGTGCACACTGACCACCAGGGGGCTGACGATCAACACTGCAGCTGCCTGCCCCTTGGTGGTCAGTGTACTCCCACATGGGGAGCGCCACTCAACCACAAGCTGGGCCGATGGCTGGCGAGCACAGCAGCCCACCTCCATGTTATTGCTAAGGATGTCCAACTGCAGTTTAGGTCCACTCCCCGCAAGGAGGGGAATGGGCCTAAGATGCCAGTTGGACATCCCCTGAGGGCTCCCAGATTGCAAAAGTGTGCAGCAGGCTAGGCCGAGGGATGCCCCCATCCCAAGAGCACAAATGTCATGCACCGGATCTCTAGTAAATACTATATATAATTTAAATACTTAACAACTGTTAACAACTGGCAGTATTCTCCCATGAGCACTCTGACCCATGGAATAAGTCTCATTATGGTAGAAAGAATCATGTAGAAGCCTCTGAAATATGACCTCCTCCCTAGGATAATAAATCAAATATTTCCAAATTACAGTTTTGGGACTGTAAAGAATAATTCAACAAACAAAAATGTGAAAGATTCAAGGAGAGGGTGTGAGGGAGATATTATTATAACCTCATAAACTCACCTGGTTGGTTTGTGCAGAAGCAGGAATAGGTAAATTATTATGGTTTAGCACATACTTAACCAAATGTGACTCCATTTGCAGTTGCTGCTCCAAATACAATATATTGCTAGAGTAAAATATCATAACATCTGGCACCTGGTATGAAGCTATTAACATAGAAAATGCTTTCTTTTCCTTTTTATTTTTTTAATACAAAAGCTATAAGAAATTATTTTCTTTACTTGAAAGGGTCAAAAAATATATTTTTTAATCATCTTTTATCACTTCTACTTTGCTCAACTATAATATAGACCATTAATTCTTGACTGTCTTTTTTCTCAAAATAACACACTTATCCAATGCATTGAGAATAAGTTGATTGAACCTAACGACAAAAAGTAGCAAACATTTTATAGTTTTAAGTTACAGTTGATTGTATTAGTGTTAGTTATACAACCCCATGTGATTAGACATTTACATAACTTATGAAGTGATCAACCAATAAGTCTAATACTCCTCTGATACCATATTACATATTACAACAATATTACTAATCATACTCCCCATGCTTTTCTTTATAGTCTGTGACTATTCTGTAACTATCAATTTGTACCTCTTACTCCCTTCACCTTATTCTCCCACCCTAACATCCCTCTGATCTAGCAGCCATCATATTTTCTCTGTATCTAGGAATCTGTTTCTGTTCTCTTTGTTTGCTTACTTTGTGTTTAAATTTCACACCTAAGTGAAATCTTACAGCATTTGTCTTGCTCTGTAAGACTTATTTTCTCAGCACAATACAGTCTAGGCCCATCCATGTTGTTTCAGATGGCAAGACTTCATACTTTTTTATGGCTGAGTCATTGTGCAGGTTAGGATAAAAGTTGTGAGTATGTAAAACACAGAAGTTATTATTATATTATTATTTATTAATTATTATATAATTTTCTATATGAACAACCATAAACCTAATTTACCCCACCCTCTATATATGCTGCACTTCTTCTTTATCCATTCATCTATTGATGTACATTTAGATTGTTTCCATGTCTTGGCTATTGAGTCCTTCCTTGTCTCTTGTTATAGCTTATTTTTAAAGTCTATTATAAGTATTGCAGTCCAAAGTTTCCTGTTCTGTTTCTATTTTCATGAAATATATGTTTCCATCCTTTTACTTTTAATCTCTGGGTGCCTTTTTGTCTGGGAAGCTCCTTATCTGTCCTTTGATTCTAAATGATGCTCTGCTGGGTAGAGTCATCTAAGTTGTATGTCCTTGGTTTTCATCACTTTCAATATTTCTTTCCATTCTCTTCTGGCCTGCAAAACATCTGTTGATAATTCAGCTGACAATCTTATAGGAGTTACCTTGTAGGTAACTAAATGCTTATCTCTTTCTGCCTTCAAAATTATCTATTTTTCTTTAACCTTTTTCATTTTAATTATGATATATATTGGGGTAGGCCTCATTGGGTTTATGTTGTTAGTGACTCTGTGCTTCCTTGACTTGTATGCCTATTTGCTTCACCAGGTTAGGGAAGTTTTCTGTCATTAATTTTAAAATATGTTTTCAATTTTTTGCTTTCTCTCTTTTTCTTCTGGCACCTCCATGATGCAAATATTTATATGTTTGAAGTTCTCACAGAGGCTCCTTACACTATTCTCTATTTTTTTAGATTTGTTTTTGATTTTGCTCTCCTAATTGGTTGTTTTTTTCTTCCTTATATTCCAAATTGCTGATTCAATCCTCTGTTTCATCTACTCTCCAATACATTCCCTGTAATTTTTTTCTCTTCAGTTAGTGTATTATTCATTTCTGACTAGTTATTTTTTATGTCTTCTGTCTTCATTTTTATGTTTTCTACCTGTTTGTTGAAGTAACACTAAGTTTCCTTTACCCCTATTCTAAGTTCATTGAGTAGCTTTATAACCAGTGTTTTGCACACTGCACTTGCTAGATTGTTTGTTTTCATTTCATTAGCTCTTTTTCCCCCCTGGAGTTTTGCTATGTTCTTTTATTTGGTACATGTTTCTTCGTCCTCATTTTGGTTGCCTTCCCTGTGTTTATTCTATGTATTAGGTAGAGCCGCTATGTCTCCCCATCTTGGTAGGATGGCTTAATATAGTAGGTATCCTGTAGGACCAGTAATGCAGCCTCTCTAGTCACCAGAGCTGGATGCTCCAGGTGCAGCCCGGTGTGGGCTGTGTGCACCCTTCTGTTGCAGTTGAGCCTGATTGCTACTGGCAAGTCAATGGGAGGGGTTTCCCCTCCAAGCTTATCAGTTGCAAAGACTGTTCATGATCACTGTGGAGGGTCTGTTGTGCAGGGGCTGACCCAAGGAGCATAACTCATTTCACTGCATCACAGGTGCCAGCTGAATTCACCCCATGAGTGTACTGCTCATACAAGTGGGTGTATGGTGTTTCAGCATGATTTGAAGCTGCCCACCAAGTATTTTGGCTCTGATGCCTCCAAAAATGTGCAGATCAAAGTCAGATGCTACCTGTGCCCTGCCCAGGGTCACATGTCATGAGCAACAAAGTAATCTGCAGTTGGCTGCTACTTGTGCTGGGTTTGGAGGTGCTCAGAAGAGGCCATTCTGTGAACCAAATAATGCTGCCATTAGTGCTGGGCCTGGGGCAACTTAGCAAGAGGTATGGCATGCAGAGAGGTCAGATGCCCCTTGAGAGGTTTTAGGAAAGCAGGCAGTATGAGCCAAGACTGGCTATTTGTATGCAAAAGTCACTGGAAAGGGATTGGGTTGGCCCAAAAGTTGAGTGGGGAGTGATCCTGTGTAATCACCAGGAGAATCAAGGAATGGTATTAGGTTGTTGGAGACTTATATTTATTACCCATATGGAGGTTTTGTGAATGAAAGCCACAAAGGAACAGTGGACTCTGTCAGCACTTCTGCCTGGAGGAAAGCTGCTTGTACTCTAATTCCAGACAATTCAGTTCCTCCCAGTAGTTCCCTGGAGCCATTTGAGCTGCTTCTCCAGACCTGGAGCTCAGACCCAATGTGTCCAAGGAAATCTGTGTATAGGATCTTTAACAGGAATGCCTGGGACTTCATCAGCCTCCGTTCACCCAGCCACAATCTCCACTGGTTTTATAGGCAGAAGTTAGAGGGACTTTTCTTCCTGGCAATGGAACAGGCTGGGGGATCTGGCATTGGACTGGGATTCTCAAGAAGGACCTCTGCAGTTAAGATAATCCTGTTGATTTTTATCTACGAAAGATGTGGGTGGGCCCAGCCTGTTCGGCATCTCTACCCCTTCTACCAGTCTCAATGTGACTTCTTTATATTCATAACTAGAGCCCAGTGCATGGATTCATGCCTGCGGGGAGGCCCCTCAGCTTGACCTGCACTCTCGTCCAATCCAAGACCCCTTAGCGTTGTAGCAGTGTGTGAAACAGCAGGTGGCTGAAGAGGGTTCCCTAGCTGGGCCAGGTGCCTCTCACTGTTAGTCTGCACTCTCTTGCCACTCTCACCACTCTTTCACTGCTCTCACTGCTCTCTTGCTGTTCTCTCATAGCTATCAGCTATCGCTGCTCTTCCACCCCTCTTGCCCAGGCTCTCCAACACTATGTAGCTACTATCTTGCTGCTTTTGCTGCTGCTTAGTGCTGCCTTGGAGGCAGGAGAGGCTCCCGCCCCAGCAGCTGAGATCACCAGCCATGAGACTAGCTTCTGGTTGCATGGTGCTCCGCTTGTGGAAGCACACTGACCACTAGGAGGCAGCTTCTGCTTTGAACATCTGTCCCCTGGTGGTCAGTGCACATCATAGCAAGCAGTTGAACTCCAGGTCAAACTCCCTGTCGAGGTGACAATTTGCATATTAGGCTTTTATTGTATAGGATTATAGGACTTCTGTTTAGCTAGATTTCAGGCAGTTCTGAATGATGGCTGTCTTGTAGTTTAGTGTAATTTTTATGTGGTTGTGGGAGGTGCTGAGTGCTGTATTTATTAATGCTGCGATCTTCACCAAAAGCCTAGCAAACATTTTAAATATAACGAAATTAAGTAGAAACACAATTAAAATTTAGATACCCATCGCCTTAGTAAAATTTATGGACCTCTAATGTTACCAGAATTATGTCAAGATATCAACTACATTGTAAAATATAAAGTTAATCTGACATTATGCCTCACACAATCTACCACAATGAGAGAGAGAGAGAGAGAGAGAGAGAGAGAGAGGTGAGAAATTCATAATATTTATGAAATAGGAAGTTATGGTTTGAAATTTAGTTTGGAGGAATAAAAATTCAGATCCTGTAGAACCATGGTAAGTCTTAGTAAAAATTTGTTAATTTATTTTATATGAATTAGGAATTCATTGGAGTGTGGATTTATAAATGAGCAGAACCAGAGGAATTTTTTTTTTAATCTAGTGAATAGTTTGAATAATTTCTAATTTAAATCAAACTCAAACTTAAATAAAATATACAACTCATATAATTGTGTTTATGCACTGGTTTTCATTTGTGATATCTGAAAAAAGGTGAAGATATATTTGAACTAGTGACTATAATTTTAACATGACATTAGAATTTATATATATTTCTAAGAAATTTATGCTATTTAAAACTTATACTTATTTTGCTCTAGGTTGAAGACATATTGCTTTTATAAGAAAATAAAACAATTTTACTGAATGTACCTATCATGTGCCCCTATGAAAACAATTTATTTATGAACCCATGGAATATTTCAACTAAGTAAATTAAACTTTTCATGGTATTTTACTGCCGTAGCTAGAATCAATGTTCAATTCAGTGTAGCAGTCAAATAAAATAATTTTCATGCATTTAAGTCAATATTTAATCACAAATAAATTCTTTATATAACTATTTAACTATTTATGCAATATTATATTGCCTAGAATCTAATATTGAACTGAAAGTCCTGTATTTAAACATATATTTTAATCAAATAAAACAACAGCAGCAAAAATCTACTTCCACAAATATATTGGCTGTCATTTTTCAAATAACAATTCCTCCAGATTGAATGATATTTAGCAAGAGATTGGGGAAAATTAGATTTCATAGCTGAGAGCAAAATATAAATGCCTATTTAAAAATTGAAAGAAAAACTGTTTGTTTGTTTTTTTCCATGACTAAAATAAAGAGAATAGAAGGTATCTTGGTGGTACATTCTTGAGTTAGGAATGGATAACCTCTTTGTCTGGCAGGTGATTGTCAAGCATCTTATTTGATATTCTAAGTAATTGCAAACATTGATAAAATGATTTTAATGCAAATAAAACATTTACTTTTTAACATTTATTTATTAATGTAAAATGAGGGAAAGAGATAATTTTCTAAAGCAGCACAGCAACTCTTTTACCAGTAACACCTGTTGTTTTATAAGTTTTAATCCCAAGGCCTATCAAATATTCATTTCTAAGTTCTCTCTGGAGAGTAGACCCATGGGTTCTGAAGTTGAACATATAGGGGCTATTCATTTTTAAATGGACAGGTGGATGTTAGGATCACAGTTTGAATTTTTTAAATATAAAGATATTGGCTTTTATTTTTGTCAAACTCAGTGACAAAATGATGAGGTTATGAACGCTGGAAATGGATGAAATGCATTCCTCACCTGGATGAAATAAATATCGAGTTTCCTTCTGTAGCCTCTTATAGTTTTGAAAAATAATCCATATTATAAAATTTAAAAAATTAGCATAAATACTTTATAATTAAATAATAAATATATCATTGGGAAAAAAGTTATTAAGATAATTAAATGTGTTTTCATTCCACTAAGAAACCAAACTTGCCTGTTTGTGTTTTATGTTTTTTTTTAATTTATGGTGACTATTTACAACTATTCATATATCACAGGCAATGCTTAATAAATGTGCATTATTTTTATTATTATAAAATATGTGATATATGCACATCAACATAAAAAGTGAGTTCTTTTATTTAATAGTTGAAAGCCTATCTGAATATACGAAGAAGTGTAAAAGTAGTATTAAATGACAAACGATATATGAAAGGCCCAAACAAGGGCAAGGAGATTTAGAAGAACGGGAGGTAATACTTACAATTCATGCAGTCTTTAATATTTTCAGCGATGGTTCTAAATATATATACTTATAAATACTATACATTTATGAGTACTTATAATATATAATCTTTTCTCATATGAAATGGAGTTCTTTAGACAAGATGGTGTCCTGATGTTATCCCTACATTATCTCAGTATCATTTAAATAGAATCAGAAATCAAAATGGAGAAAAAAATTACATAGGCAAAAAGACAAAAAGACATGCATTAATGGAGTAAGAAAAACTTAAAATAAAAAGTGAAATAGAAGAAATAAAATACTCTTTGTGAAATGAGGATGCAAGGAAAAAGGAACCCTCATGCCCTGCTGGTGGGAATGCAGACTGGTGCAGCCACTGTGGAGAACGGTATGGAGTTTCCTCAAAAAAACTAAAAATGGAACTCCCATTTGACCCAGTAATCCCATTTCTAGAAAGGATACATGCACCCCTATATTCATAGCAGCACAATTTACAATAGCTAAAGATTTGAAAGTTGCCTAAGTGCCCATCAGCAGGTGAGTGGATTAGAAAACAGTGGTACATCTACACAATGGAATACTACACTGCAGTAAAAAAAGAAGGAATTCTTACCATTTGCAACAGTATGGATGGAACTGGAAAGCATTATGCTAAGTAAAATAAGCCAGTCAGAGAAAGATAAATATCACCTGATCTCATTCATTTGTGGAATACAGTAGTCCCTGGGCTTACATTGGAGATCCATTCATATGGTATGATATAATGTACTTTTTTCCATAAGTTGGAACCCAACTACATAAGCACCTATATCACTCACATGGAGCACATACACAACAGAATGAAGTGAAACAGTAAATAAATAAATAAATAAATAAATAAATAAATAAACAAATAAACAAATAAATAAATAAAATAATTCCTGACCTTTACTTGTGTCAAATAAATAATAAAAAACATAAAGCACATACATACATGTGACAAAATGACATAACTTTTTTTTTTTTAAATAAATAAACTAGAGCCCAGCCTGCATTCTCTCCAATTTGGGATCCCTCTCACAATCCAGGATTGCTGGCTTGCAACCACTCGCCTGCCTGCCTGCCTGCCTGATTGCCCTTAACCACTTCTGCCTGCCAGCCTGATTGATGCGAAACTGCTCCCCTTCCATCCCAATTGTCTCTAAATACCTTCCCCTGCAGGCTATCTTGTGTCTACATGGGGGTTGCCATCTTTGACCACATGGGAGGGGCTATCATCTGTGTTGGAGTGATGGTCAATTTGCAAATTACCTCTTTATTAGATGGGATTGGAGATGGTGACATAATCACTAAATAACTTACATTAAATCCTGAGGACTGTCTGTATAATGAACAACATAAACTTATGAACAAAAACAGATCCAAAGACAGAGAAACTTCAATCAGACCATCAAACCTCAGAGGGAAATTAGGTGAGGGTGGGGATAAGAGGGTAAGAGATCAACCATACATTGTGTGCATGCATGTAAGCCTAACCAATGGATACAGACAACAAGGGGGTGAGGGCATGAGAGGGGGAGTTGGAAGGGCATAAAGATTCATATGTAATACCTTAATCAATAAAGAAAAAACTAATAAATAAAAACTGAAATAGTGATGTGCAAATTGGAAAGGAAAAAAAAGAACATACTTGACATAAAGCACAAGCAAGAAACTCAGCTAGTCTGGTGCCATGCCTGGTGGAGATTTAACACCCCTCCCTTCCCCCCCATATGTTGTGAGGTTCCCTTGCCAGGTAGACTAGATTTCAAGATTTCCCTTTTACATTGTTGTGGCTTTTCCTAGAATTTATGGGAACATCTGATGACTTTATCTTGGCAAGTTCCAAAGCTGCTGATTTCTTTGTTTAGTGGGTGAGTAAAACTTTCTTCCCCTCCACTTGGCTCCTCCTTCCTAGTAGCTATTGTTCTGCCTAACATATATATTGTATAAATTCTCAAAGTGGCAAAAATGGATATGTTTATTTATAGACTCAAATGAATAGTCTCTCTTTACCATAAAATAATAGCAAATCATTTAAAATTATACTGAGAAAGTAATGTTTCAATTTTCTAAGCTACTTAGAAATAATCTTTATATTAATGGGCTCCATTAACCCAATTTAATATTAGCCCATGATTTTAAGTTACCTATAACTCTTGGAAATTATCTTGTAACTATTGTAACTATTATTGGGTTAGTATTTGTCAGGATAATTCAATTTGGTTAGATGCAAATATAATTTCCCTGATAATTTTAAGCATTAAGTATTATCAGCAGTTGCTGATCAGTAAAAACATAACCAAATAGAAGACAAATATATGTTAGTACAATATATAACATTGATAATTAGGGATAACATTTTATCAAATCTAATCTCAGCAGCCAAAGTTTTATCTAAATTGTGTGAATTTGAACTCTTAAAGTGTTTGTGCATTGTTTCTACATTAATACTTTTCCAGTATACTGAAAGTATCTAAAATTTAGTTTTATAATTTTCTGGGAAATTTAGTAATAGTAAATATACTGTGAACCCTTGAACACCAAAGGAGTTAGGGGCACCAACCCCTTACTCAGGTCAAATCTGAATATAACTTAGTCCCCCAAAACTTAAGTTGTCCAAATGGCATTGGTTTCAGGACCCCTTCAGATACCATAGGATACTCCTATATAACATGACATAGATCAAAGAATACATTTAATTCTTCACATCTCTTTGTTTTTGCCGATTCCCAACTGAGAGTCAAAAACAGTACAGGTGTTCATTAAAATAAGTTTGTATATAAATGGACTTGTGCAATTCAAATAGGTGTTGCTCAAGGCTCAACTGTATCTAAGCACATATTTTTCTCAATAAGTTTGTCTAATTAGAGCTTCTTTAATTTAAGATGTTTTATAATCTAATTTTATGTTATAATGTAATCTATAAATGTTATCAATAGGTAGAAAATATTACATACAATAGTTAATAAAGATCTTTTTGAGATATAAAAAGAGACAGCAAAAAGTTGAAATCATATTGCTTCAATTCTAAAATTTCGGCCATGAGTAAAGTGTAAACAGAAAAAAATAAAAGTTAACAATGACTTAATTTTGTGAGTCCAGATAACCACTATTTGATGGACATTAAATTTTTCATTGATTGAGATCAAAATAGATAATAAGTGAAACAGAAAAACTAAAACTAAAAATCTGTCATCTGTTGTTAACATCTTCATAAAGACATCAATTAATGTATAAGAGATTATCTAGTGGCAGAACCTTTACCCAAGTTCCAAATGTAAAATAATTTATTGGATTTAAATAGAACACACAAAAACAAAATTAGTGAGTGGAATATTAAAATTGGAAAACCAGATATTAGGATTTAAAGGCAGTTAGAGAAGGGTCCATGGGAAAGGAATGCACACCTGAGGGGCGGAGACAGCTCCAACCCTCCAGATGGTTTGAGGACTGGGTGGTGGGATGGAGGGTGAGATGGGGGAGATGGGATAAGCTTTGACACTTTGAAACTGTGAGAAATGCTCACCTGTCTGAATTAAAATAACATACAGAAGTATGGAGAAAACAAAATTTTTAATACATTCTTGAAAGCTAGGGTCTGTTGTACAGGTACACCTGGGGCAGCGAACACAGCCCATTTATTCAGTCCCTCCTCTGGTTCCGCATTGGCTGAGTGCTATGGGGTCACCTGTTTCCTCAGATGTCGCTTAGGTCTTGCTGTCTCCCATTGAGCCATTCAAATAAAATTGGGCTGAGGCCCTTTCTAGTTGCTTCCAAATCCCCCTTGTCTAGCTGAGACAGGCGTAATGATGCTGACCCACGTCCACAGTTCTCTTACATCCTTTTCTCTCCTCCCTACATTCTGTTTGCTCTGGGGGAATTCAACAGCCATTTCCATCAAAAGCCAACCATGCTGGAGATGGATCACAGAGGCCCAATTCCTACACAAACTAAGCAAGGAAGCTTAGTCCAATTAGAAAGTAGCATGTACAAACAAAGAAGCTGCCAGTATTTATACAACCTTAGACAAAGGGACTCACTGAAGTGGGGTTTTTTCATCTTAGAAATCCCTCCCCAGCCCTAACTGATTTGGCTCAGTGGATAGAGCATTGGCCTTCTGACTGAAGGGTCCAAGGTTTGGTTCTAGTTAAGGGCTTGTACTTTAGTTTTGAGCACATATCCAGTTGGGGGGGGGGGAGGTGTAGGAGGCAGCTGATCAATGTTTCTCTCTCATCATCAATGTTTTTGACTCTTTCCCTCTCTCTTTCTCTCTGGAAAAAAAATCAATAAAATATATATATATATTTAAAAAGAAATCTCTTCCCAGAAGGTTTTTTTTTCCATTTTGGGCCCCCCTCTCCAGTGGAGAGTTTTAATATACTTGCAGTACATTTCCAAGCTTTTGCTTAAAGTTCTTTTGTCCACAGATTTTATTCTTCAAACTTTGGAGGACAAAAACCGGCAATAGAGTTCCAGCTTGCCATTTGGGGTGTCACAGAGACTTGGCAAAATCCTATTGTTGCTTTAGATTCACCTTTAGAAACCAAGAAAAGACACCCCTAGTTTTATACCACCCCTGAGGTGAACTTCCTTGTGACATAATTTACCAGATTCTTATAAGTGAATCCATTGGACATCCCAAGGGAAGGCCTCTAGAACTGTTAAAGGACAATTTCCAGCAGTCCTATCTATATGGGAATCCTGGTGAAGAAGGAACAAGCCAAAAACTAACAATAATGCAAATCTCTCAGCTCATGAGAGGGCAGGGTGGGGCAGGGCTAACTCCTGACTCCATTTTGTACTTGTGGGCAGGGCGGAGCTATCCTCCATTTTGTAACTGGACCCTAGCCCTCACCCAACCAATCAGGGTCAGCCAAAGCAGTGACATCACCACCCCTATAAATACCCTTGATCTTGCACTCTTCCACCACGCTGCTGTCTGTGTAAGTGGGACTGAGCTAGCATGGAATACAGGCTTTCTGCTATTGCATTGGACTTGGCTCCCTGGTGGAAGTTGGGAATCACAAAATCTGGGCATAACACTCATATTTTGAAGAAAGGATTCAGGTACTGTTGCTCACAATTCTTGTTTGGTAATGCTTTCGGTCCCACCTTCATTTTCAGGGTTGATAATTAAACTTTTGTGATCATAGCACTTCCCAATGGGGAGCTGCTAAAGTTCTTACAGGAATTTGCAATCAATGTTTTCTAGCTGCAGGACTCAATGTGGTAGTATGTGTACACAGGCTAAAGCTGATAGGGTGTGTAAGCAAATATAAGGGTGCAGCTATGTATGCAGTCATGAGAACTCAATGGAGTGTTTTCACAGTGTCATGCAAAACTTCTTAGATGTGAAAAAGAAGCTTTAAATTGATAATAGTCCCTGGGGGTGAGGCATATACAGGTGTACCTCAGAGATATTGCAACTTCTGTTCCAGACACCTTAATAAAGCAAGTATCTTAATAAAGCCAGTTTATTTTTGCTGGTAAGGCTTTAACAGAGTGAAATGCTTGCTCTCACTGATAGCCTTCAGGCTAATGAGTACTGCTATTGACATGTTAATTAACTAGAGGCATCTTGCTGGAGGGTTTGAGTTTTTGCAGAGCAGCCTTTGCAACAAGGCCACCTTTCTCAGGGAGGTGAGGAGATATGCTCTTCCTAAGATTTATCTGAGTCTGCAGAACTGGAAGCAGATCAGTGGGAATCAAAACTGATTGAGATCTTGAAGGGATTTAGAAATGTTACACTCTTCCTTGGATCCCTTTTTGTTGTCTCTCTGCCTAGTTGCCCAAGATTCACATCCAACTCTTGCCTCCCCCATCTTCCTTTGACAATAAAAGATGCCTGAATTTTATTTTTTTAAATATATTTTATTGATGTTTTTATGGAGAGGAAGAGAGAGGGATAGAGAGTTAGAAACATTGATCAGCTGCCTCTTGCACACCCCCTACTGGGGATGTGCCTGCAACCAGGGTACATGCCCTTAACCAGAATTGAACCTGGGACCTTTCAGTCCTCAGGTCAAGGCTCTATCCATTGAGCCACACCAGTTTTGGAGATGCTTGAATTTTAGTTTCTCTTAAGATAAATTACAGGATTAGTTCTCCCATCTTCTGGGTTGGCACCTTTTCCATCAATAAACCTCTCCATATTCCAAACTCTGATGTATTGAAGATTTTCCTTTCTTTTTGAAGCATCAGGCACACAAAGCTTGCTCCTGCAACAGCGTATTTTGCCTTCATTTGTAAAAGACACAATACCCGTGAAGTACAAAGCAAAGCATGAAAAACAGGATATACCTGTATATTCTTAATATTTCAGGTTCTCCAGGGAGCCACTGCAGCTTCTTAATTGTATCAGGTTCACAGTTGATCCAAAATTTTAAATCTTGCTTTCCTTGCACTGGACAGAAAAAATATTGACTTACATGACATTGTGTTTTTCTTTCCTGGAAAGTATGTATCAGTCTAACTTCACTTTTGTTTACCTTTTTCCAATTGCGTAGCACAACTGCTCTCTATCCAGACACATTTATACAGAAACACTGTCTTTTGTACATGGTCACATTTATCCTTTCCTTAAGAAATTTTATTGTCTCTGCTCCTCTAGCTAATTGTTGTGTGAAAGGAACCTTGTAGGTGGAATATGAGCTAGGAGGTATAATGCATAATCTAATGTCTTCAAAAAAACATTTATCACCTCTTAATGCAATTAAAACCTCTTCTTTCCCTGCAGGAAAACCTCCTAAAACAGGAATTTTCCATAGAAAAAGAAGTTCTTACTTTTCTATCCCCAGTGTTCAGCCTCAGGCAGAGAAAAATAAAGAAATATAGAGACCAGGAGCTTGATGATATCAAAGAGAGGAACAAAGTTCCAGCCTTCAGAGAAGAAATATACTTTTAATCTTCTACACTACTACAATCTCTGAATACACACACACACACACACACACACACACACACACACATACACATACATACTAGAGGCCTGGTGCACAAAATTCATAACAGGACAGTGTCCCTCAGCCCAGCCTGCACCCTCTCCAATAAGGGACACCTCCGCAGTTGGACATCTCTCCCACAATCTAGGACCACTGGCTCCTAACTACTCACCTGCCTGACTGCCTAATGCCCCCAACTACCCTCCTCTACTGACCTGGTCGCCCCCAACTGTCCTCCCTTGCAAGCCAGTTCACCCACAATGGCCTCCCTTGTCAACTTGATCTCATCCCCAATTGTCCTTCCCTGCTGGCCTGTTTGCCTCCAACTGCCCTCCCTTCTAGGCCTGTTCACCCCCAACTGACCTCACCTGCCAGCCTGATCACCCCTGCCTGCCTCTGCCTCAGCCCCCACCAGAAGGAAGTTGGATGTCTGGAAGATGGCCAGTTGACCCAGTCTAATTAGCATATTATATTAGAAACCGAATGCACAAAATTTGTGCAACAGTTGGCCTTTCTTCCCCCAAATGCTAGCAACAGCTTCCCTCTGGCCTCTGGCAGGCACCCAGGACCTGGGCTTCCCTAGCAGCTCTGGCTTCCTCCAGAAGGTTGTCTGAAAGGACATCCATCCAGTCTAATTAGCATATTACACTTTTATTATTATGGAATAT
This sequence comes from Vespertilio murinus, assembly GCA_963924515.1. Lineage (NCBI taxonomy): Eukaryota > Metazoa > Chordata > Mammalia > Chiroptera > Vespertilionidae > Vespertilio > Vespertilio murinus. The sequence goes on from OZ004707.1 coordinate 71,666,015, forward strand.
ATATATATGTATGTGTGTGTGTGTGTGTATTATATATATATATATATATATATATATATATATATATATATAGAGAGAGAGAGAGAGAGAGAGAGAATTATATATGCAGTTCCCAATATGACAGAAATATATTAACATTTTAACAGAAAGATTTTCAGGCAACGTGTTCACATTTCCCTGCATTAAAGCTAATAGTACTTTTTGGCAACAGTGAGAATGACACCAAATATTAGACCATTGGGATCAGACTAGACCTTGTTTTGGCAACCTTGGTACTTGAGTTTTGGCTAAGAAAAATTCAGAGCCAAGAATCAAACCAAACAAAATAAAAAATAAGAGAATGTTTATTTAGAAAATCACAAAGGTGAAAGAGGTGAGTGGCAGAAGAAATGGTATCAGGAAACAAGTTACAAAGGCAAGAAGAGCCCTTGGGGCTTGGGAGTGAGGACAGTAAAGGTAGTGTGCCCTTGGGGAAGGGGAAAGAGGCAGGCCTGGGCATCTCCCAAGAGGATAAGAGTATAAGAGTGATACCATGTTAGGTCCTGTATCCTAAACACTTTTTTTTTTTAGAAGAGCACGTTTATTTAGAAAATCACTGAGGTTGAAGAAGTAATTCATAGAAGAAATGGGCTTAGGATCCAAGTTATAGAGGCAAAGGAAGGGCTCTTGGAGTTAAGAAATGTGGAAGACAAAGATGACATGACTTGGGAAAATGAAAAGGGAGAAAGGAAAGGCTCTAGGTCCTCCATCCTAAGGGTTTTAAGGTGGAGATTTTAGGGGAGGGCCCAAGGGAAGATCTTAATGGAATTTGCAGTGACTTTCCAGAGGTGTCCTTTCCAGGGTCTATGTCTTCATTGATTGGTTGGCACCAGAACAGGTGGTCATTATCCAATGCAGCTGGTTCTGAGGTCAGTCATCGCCTGCTTGTCTGTTGTTTGTTTGTTTGCTGTTTGTTTGTTTTATGTGTGTGTGTGTGGGGGGGGGGGTGGTTTCCCCCTAAAAGCTTTTAAGGCTGGAGATCTTAGAGGAGATTCCAGAAGAACATTTCAATGGGATATTCATCAGCTTTTCAGTAAGATTCAGTATTTACCGAAACAATGTCAAAAGAATAGTGGGATGCATTACAATTCTGCACTGTTATACTGTTGTGTGGCTACAGTCACTCAATAGGGATCTGTCAAGCTACCATTTATTGTCAAAATACTGTTGGAGAAATAAAGCAATCCTTCCAATAAAAAGGATCCTCCATTCCAAATGTTGACATAAGAAACATACAAGCCTGTAGAAAAATTTTTATGGTTTTATTTGAGTAAAAAAAGGAAATGCCTAGGAGCAAGATCTCAACAGATGGATAAATACACTTCAAAAATGACAGTTTTCAGCTTCTATGGATGTAAAATTGAGGAGGAGCCCTAAGGAGGATTACAGGAGAGTGGGAGAAATCAAGGGATAGGATTATAGGAGAGTTAATGAGATTATGTGTTCTGGTGAGGGCTGTCACTTTTTAGAGACCATGTTGTGAAAAGACTTCAAAGAGGCAGGGACCTTGATGCACAGAAACAATGCACTGGATTTGCTCAAGGCAAAGTTAATCACTTTACTAAAGAAGTTAAATACCCAGAGTGTGACTACCCACCACAGTCTGAGAGACTAACTCAGACTAACTAAAAGACCAAAGTTTAGGAGAAAACACATATGTTAAAAAAAAGAATATAAATGCAGCCACTTGGAAATGGAGTCAGAGTTGCCATCACCAAGGAACTACCTTGCTGGTCTTACTCTTCAAACTTCTGAAATGTTAAAACTGGTGGAAATAACCTTTAAACTGGGATCAATGCAGCATTGTTTCTCAAACAGCTGGTTATTATGACTACTGGGCTGATAATGAAAGGTGTTCTTTAGAATTAAGATCACCGTGTTAGCTTATCTGCATCTATAGAATTTTCTGCCTTAGATTCTTAATACTCACAAACATGCCTTCCTTCTATTGAGGTAGTGATTTCCCTCTCCCTTCTTATTAATACTCCATTGGCTTCGACTCCTAATGAGGACACTATTTGTATTTCTACCTGAATCAATGCTTCCTCAATAACTATTCTCTTTGAGCATAAATAAACACTTGTTGTTACTCACTGTGGCCTTTTTATTTTTAGGTAATGCACAAATCACACCATACTGATATGTGGAAATGGTGAGCTCAGACTCTCACTGTGGATCCTTGTCCTATGAAGTTTGAAGAATAAAATTCGAGGACGACAAGATTTTAAGTAAAATTCTGGAAGTTTATTGTAAGCATATACAAACTCCCCCTGGGGAGCGGCTCCCATGGGGGAAAAACCTAGTCCAGTCCCCTGAGCCTCTTTGTCTACAGGTTTATAAAAGCCAATAGCTTCTTTGTCTGTTTATATTAGTTTCCAATTGGACCCTTCCTTATTTTATGTCCCCCGTGTTTTCCTAACTGATCACTTTCCTTGTATGGTATCAGTTTCAGTTTACCTGGTGCCCCCCCCCCTCTTATCTTCCTCTTATATTGCAACATTTTTTTAATTTAAATTCTTTATTATTGAAGGTATTACATATGTCTCCTTATTTTCCCCCATGACCTCTTCTGGGCCACTCCCACTTGCCAGCACATGCCCTCACCCCGCTAGCATCTGTGTCCATTGGTTATGTTTATATACATACATACCAGTACTTAGGTTGATCTCATGCCCACTCCTTCACCCTCCATTGCCTTCACTCTGATGTTTGATGGTCTGTGGTAACATTCTTATAAACAACCTGGCAGCTTGGAGTGTCTCTGCCTGTCACATATAAATTCCTCTCTCATGAACCCCCCACCCCCTTCCCTAAAATTGCCTCTCCTGTCTCTAAAATCTTTTCAACACAAAATAGATCTTGCCTCATACAAAATTACTTTAGATGCTTTTCACCCTCAATTTATACCTATTGAACAAGTTTAAACAAAGCAATGTGTCATTAATCTATTTATCTCTTAACCAGGTAACCCCTGGTTTTCATTTTTTTCATTTTCATGAAGAATTAAAAAAAATACCACTCCTTTGTCATTGAATTCCTAAACGGTACAGAAGATTTTTCTTGCTTTAAAAATCATGCACACATTGTGAGAGGCTTTAGGACTTCTGTTACTACAAAGCTCAAACTGCTCTGAGAGGGCTTTTGTGTCAAGTGCTGTACCTGACCAAAGGTAATTTAATGCTTTTGAGAAGGTTATAGTTGTCTTATGGCCAGAAGCTAAAAACAACAAAACAAAAACTAAAATAATATTTTATTTCAACTTTGGCAACTTAGGTGATCCTATAAAACATCACTTTTTAATCTGTGTTCCTGTTTTTCTTCTCTAAGTAAACTCTATAGAATTTAGATTAAGCATTTCCATGTTCTCTAAGGATTTAGATTTTCATAGAACAAGTACCATATAAAAATATGTGACCCATTCTAAATAATTTTAAGCAGTTAAATGCAGTCTTCAAATAAAATATCATATAAAATATGCTATTTAAATGGTACCTTATGCATTAGTCAGATTTTTTCAGGAACGGAACCAATAGAATGTCTATCATCTATTTATCATCTATCTATCTATCTATCTATCTATCTATCTATCTATCTGGAGAATCATTTTAAGGAATTGGCAAGAGTAATTCTAGACGCTGGAAAGTCTGAAATTTCCAGGGCAGGACAGCATTGTGGAAATTTCGGCCAAAATTGATAATGCAATATGAGTTGAAACCTCATATTTTTCTTTCAATATCTTCAACTGATTGGATGAAAGCCACGCATCATGGAAGATAATCCACCTTACTCAAAGCTTACTTATTTAAATGTTAATCACATCTAAAAATATCTCACAGCAACATCTAGACTGGGGGACATCACAGGTTAGCAGAGTTGAGACAGGGTAAAAATTAATAATCACAGTCTACCCTTTGTTAAATTGCCACAAATTTTATATCTTCTTATGCCATAATTAATAGCCAAATAAGGTTGACAATATGATTATGATTATGATTCTGCCTAAAATGACACAATTGTCCTGCTTACACGGAAGATGCACCATCCCTTTTCCAAGAAGTGGGAGCAAAGTGCTTGGGTGAAGTTTACTCTTCTGCTTTAGGTCTTGTACCTCTCTCTCTCTCTTTCTCATGTAAATAGCAAGAAGGTGGTTATTTGCAAACTGGAAGAGGGTTCACGTCAGTAACCCAATCTGCCAGCACCTTCACCTTGGACTTCCTGCACTCCAGAACTGTGAGAAATGCGGGTCTGCTGTTTAAGCGCCGAGTCTATGGTATTTTGTTATAGCTGCATGAGACCCTAAAAAATCTCCTATATTCCAGACACAAGCCTCCTTACCTCTATGTTCACCAGAAGTCCTATTTTCATGTGGTAGTCAGGCTTCATCATTCCAGCTGGTAAAGCAACTCTCTTCTTTGCCTACTGATTCAGAGGTGTGAGGATCCCACATGGGCCAGGCAGCAGTTACAACTTCCAGGTAAGTGGAATCACTGGTGTGTCTCTCAGTGGAAACATACCTTAAGACATCTAGACAGCAGAGATGTGAGAACAAAAAGCAAAGTTTGCTAGTGGATTATTAGGAGTAATATTGAGTGGTGCCACTCTTATTTGCAGCCCTTGAATTCTGGATGCACGAATCCTGGCTACGTCAGAAATTTCACTCAGGTTTTTCTATTTCTGCTCTTTTGCAAAGAAGATTGTTTTTTAAAAAATAGTACTATGTCCAGGCATATAAAGGCATTGTAGCAAAGAATATGTATAAAAATCATTTAGATTTGTGAAAAGTTTGTATTACTAAGAAAAAAAAATCCCTCAACAATTTCAGATCTTTATATGAAGTAAACTCAAATCAGTGTTAGATGTCTTATCTCTAGTCAGCTATGATATCCTTCACTTACAATACATATTTTATAAGAGGATATTTTATTTTTATGAATATTGGGGAAACTTTTCCATAAATATCTTTTAAGCTTTTTTTGCATTTTCCACAAAATAAGGCATTTATTTTCTCACAGAAGACCTTAGTTCCTAAAACTTGTGTAACAACAGAATGTGACAAATCTATAATAAATGTGTAATATGCAAATCGATAGAACGACTGAACAGCAGAAGGACCATCCCAATGACCTTTCGGATGACAACGTTCTGATACCCACTGGTGCCAGGCCAGCCAAGATGGGTGTCATGTGATTGGTTGGGGGCCCGGCCTTCACCCCATGATCATCCTGCAGAGAGAGGCCCAGGCCACTGGTTGGGGGGCAATCAATTAGGGGGCTTCACCATCTCCCCCTGCTCCCCCCAAATAGTGAGGCCCAGGCTCTCTGGCTGGCGGCACTGCAGTGGGTAGCCTAGGCCTTCCTTTGTGGAAACAATTCATCACAGAGCCCTGGCCAGGTGGGCAGGACCTACCTCTTTGGGGCGATCAATCACAGGGTTGCCGGAGAGGGCACAGGCTGAGCTGAGGGACCCCCACCACTGCCACCACTGTACAGGTTTTGTGCATCAGGCCTCCAGTACAGAAATAAGCTGGAAATGAAGCCCTGGCCTAGCTGTTCAGTTGGTTAGAACATTGTTCTAATATGTCAAGGTTTTGGGTTCCATCACTGGTCATGAGATATACAAGAAATCAACCAGTGAATGTGTAAATAATTGGAATGACAAATCAATTTCTCTCTCTCTCCTCTCTCTAAAATCAATAAATAAAAAATTTAAACTGGAAATGAAATGGGAAAGTCATTTTATAGAGTTCTTTATTTTTATGTAACCATAATATATAAATTAGATGTTAAAGAATTATGCTATTCTGTTTCTTTTCTAATAAAATAGATGTTATAATAAAAAGTTCAGTATAAGATATTTCTAATGTCTTGTTAAGTCATAAAATTCTATATGTGAATATCATATTGAGGTCAAGAGAAAACAAATAAATATCAATCATATTTTCTATTCAAACTCAGAAATAGTCAAGAGACAGAAGATAAGAGAAGCAGATGTAAAAGCATGAATATTATTGATGAAGTATAGACTGGAAGACATAGCTTCCTGTGTATTCAACGTAAGTATTAGCCTTTGAACACATTCACAGACATTGTGAGACAACCACGAACTTGACTCCATAAGGGAAAAAACCCTATATAATAAAAGGGCAGGGACCATAAACATAACAACCAGAACAACTTCTCAAACATTCTCCATGAGGTGCATTGATGAGCTCTCTGTCATCTCTCCCTACTCCCCCGAGCAGAGACAGCAGATGGGTAGCTAGCAAAGAGCAGCGGTGGGTGTGGCTGTGAGCTATGGGTGAGGTGCCAGCCAAGTGGCGGTAAGTGCAGCAAGTTACTCACACATGCTTTTGTGGCCGGGCCTCTAGTCTGTTATAAAATCAGCAGCATAACAAATGCATGCAGATTTGTGGCAGAAAAGGGAACCTGTGGATGAGGTGGACATAGGGAAGCCAGGTGAAATAATTTAGTCTGTATGAAAACAGAAAGAAGTAGGGAATAGTATTCTTAACATTCTTTTGTTTCCTGAATTTACTTATGGTGTCATTCTAGATTCTAGAGCACAGTTCTAAAAAGACAGACATCATACTCAGATGAAGTCAGCAGGGAGAATGTTGAGTGAACACTCATTTATACCCTGTCTCCCATCTGAACAAAGCTGAGATACAATATAGAGTTTGATAATTCCTTTTCATATTATTCTTTAATCTCCTACTCCATTAATACAGCTTCAATAGAGTAAAAAGAAAAAGAAAACTGCTCTCCAAGTTATACAAAAGGGTCCCACTTTGATTCTCTGTGATATTTATATGTATACTATATAACAAATTACTAGCTAACTATATATGCATGAATATTAAAAATGTATTAATACTTGTGTTTTCTTATCAAATATATTTGTTAATATTAAAAAACTGTTCAAGATAATTTGTGCTTTTAGATATATGTAATACTTTGTTTTTATTTTAAAATATGTTTCAATTAATTTGATTGCATCAATTGATTCCCAAAATTTTGATTTACTCAATTTGAATAGAAACTAGAAACTTGGCCAATAAAATTAAAATAAACCCTACAAATTTCAGTTGGGCTTGACATTTGTAAATCTTATATTCCAATTAATATTTATTTATTTATTTATTTATTTTACAGAGAGGAAGGGAGAGGGATAGAGAGTTAGAAACATCGATGAGAGAGAAACGTGCATCCTGCCTCCTGCATGCCCCCTACTTGGGGCTGTGTCTGCAACCAAGGTGTATGCCCTTGTCTGGAATCGAACCCAGGACCCTTCAGTCCACAGGCAAATGCTCTATCCACTGAGCCAAACCGGTTTCAGCTCCAATTAGTTTAAAGTAAAAGTTTATAATGAAGTAATTGTGATTAATATTGATTAGAATAATTCTGCTACATCAATATCAATTTCATTGTTATTTGATGCAAACAATGCAGTATTTCCTTAAGAATAATTTTAGGTCTTAAATATATAACAATCAAAATATTAAAGATATATTAGATTTATTAAATAAAATATGGTTAGGAAATATTATTAAAATATTGTCTAAAGTTAAAGCTTTAATTAATAAGGTAAAGTTATTACCTTCTACTAAGTTTCAAAAATATAATAATTACCTTTACATTCTATTAAAGCACTACATGCACTTTCATTTTCTGCTTTATTCTTTAGACACAATATCTGTATTGACGTGCTACTGAACTGCTGCTGTGCTTGGGACTGGCTCTGCCCTGGGTTGCTCTGGGACCATTTGTATGCGAGGCAATCTCCAGGTTCTAGAGTGTCAGAGTAAGTTTATTAAAGCTTGGGGCAGTGAGGGAAAGGAAGGACCGCTGTAGACAGGACGAGAGACTTAGCCCTGGACAAGCTGCTGTAGCCAACGCTTCCCGGGGTGCAGGTCTCTTTAAGACCCTTAGAGCTTAGGATAGAAGAAGCAAAGTACACCCTTGAGGAAAAGGGGTCATGGGTATGCTCAAAGAAGAGCCCATGCTGGTGCTTTTTGTCCTGAGGGTTTTATTGATTGTCTATAGGCCGGAGCTTAGGGAAGGTTCAAGGAGAGGATCTCAACAGAATATTAATTAGATTTCTGGATCTGTTTTTAATACGCTGACGTATTAAAATGAGCATAAAATGGATCTAAGTCATTTTGTGGTTAGTTTTACCTTGATCTTGGATTAGTCTAATTGCTTTTGTTTGTTTGTTTGTTTTGTTTTGTTGTTATCTATGTCCCTGACTCAGGTGATTTAAACCACCTGCTCTTAGGTATCTTCAGTTAGGGAGGATAGATTTAGGCCACCCACTCCTTGGTCTCTTTGGTTAAGGAGGATAGAATCTTCTGATTTATCAACTGGCTTTTAATTGTTAAGCTGTCTGTTCAGCCATTTGTCGTAGTTTCCTCATGCCATTTGTAGGGGAATTTTTCTGGTTTCTTACTATCCTGCCTCAGACCCACCTGCAGAAATTGATTGTAATCTATTGGTTAAATAACAACAATAAAAAAGGGCAAAAAATAAATATTTAAACTGCAAATGTGGTAAAGAATGCTCAATAACAAACCAAGATTGTTCAGGGTCTCTCTCTCACAAGACTCAGGGGTAGTAACCAAACCCAAGAAATGCTTATTGAAGTACATAGGCTACCAACGATCCTCCTTAATCCATTCCTCAATATTGACTCTCCCACAAGAGTGAATTAGAAGTAAAATGTCCTACTAACTTAGTACTCCTAGAGGAGTAGAATAAAAACTACTATTCTCAAAAAGTGAAAATGGGTGAACACAAATCAAATAATATGCCCTGATTATTTATATCCAGAGTCTAGTTCTGAGGTGGGTTTGCATCTTAAGTAATCAGTGATATTTTGCTTCAAACTTCTCAAGATTAGAATTTATTTTATTGGGGTCCTGGAATGGTCAACAGCTGATAAAAACAAATAAATCTTATGTGAGGATTTGTATGCATGCATATAAACTTAACCAATGGACACAGACAACATGGGGTAAGGGCATGATTGGGGTTTTGGGGAGCAATGGGGAGATAAGAACACACATATGTAATACCTTAATCAATAAAATTAAATTAAATTAAAAGGAAAATAATAATAATTCCTGACCTTTACTTGTGGTAAATAAATAATAAAAACAACATAAAGAAGATACATCAAAATAATGGGATTTTTTATTTTATTTTTGTAAATGCTGTAAATTAGAGATGGCAAGGTAACCACGAAATGGAGTATGTTGAGTCCAACATAACTACGTGTATTTATAAAACTAAAGGCAAAAGATGAGGATAAATTGTTTCATTAAAAAGATTCTGAGGTATATTAAATAAAATATTATGAAGTTAAAAAATAAAACAATTGAATTATAGGTATGCTCAACAATTAGATACATCTAAAGTAAAAATTTACATAATATTGAGTTAAATATCCAACTTTAGAAAACAAAATAATATTCCATTTTTAAAAATTAAATACCATAGAAATGATAAATATAGTATTTATGGATAAAAAGTTATACAACAATAAAATTCCATTGAATCCATCTTGTGATCTTAAAGCCATAAAAATGAAGACAAAGATATATGTAGTGGAAAAAAAGGAGATAAGAAGCTAAGATTCCTGGTGGGTGGAATCTTTGAGCTGTCATACTAGTTCTGAACATTTTGACCTTAGTCTTTTTATATCATGAGATATAAATTCATGTCAGGTAGTTAAGCGTCTGGTAGTTGAATTTTCCTATTAGTTTCAGTTAAAAAAAAAAAAAAAAAACCTGAAGTTTAATCTTCCTAAGAGCTTCATAAAAGAACTACATTCCTGCTGTAACCTATGGCTCAGTGTATTGGAGCATCATGTGCACCATAAAGGTTGGGCTCTGCCAGGGTACATACAGAGCTTTTGGGTTTGATTCCCCGAGGCAATTTTTCTCTCTCACACAGATGTTTCAGTCTCTCTCTACCCCAGCCCCTCTATCTCTAAAGTTAGTAAGCATATTCTTTAGTAAAGATTTTTTTTTAAAGCACCTCATTTGCTACTCCTTCACCACTGAGAATTATCATTTTAACAAATATTCAGCTTCTCAATAACTGAAAAATCTCATCTTAATTTTCCATAAATTTATTTGCTGAATATTGAAAATGTCTTATATACTTATTAAAGTGTTTTATCTTTGAAGTTTTGGAGTATAATAGGTATCCTCTTATGTCTTAGAATATTCATATTATCATTAATTACAAAATGTGTTTTATATGATAAAAATATTTAAACATTTGCTGTTTGTTTAAAACTAGAGGCCTGGTGCACAAAAATTCATGCACTTCGACGGGGGGTGGGGTGCATGGCCTGCCCCCTCTTGCAGTCCGGGAGCCCTGGAGGGATGTCCGACTGATGGTGGGGAGTGGGCCTAAGCTGCAGTTGGAGATCCTTAGTGCTGCCACAGAGGGAAGAGAGGCTCCCACCACTGCTGTTTTGTTTGCCAGCCATCAACTGGCTTGAGGCTGAGCGGCATTCTCCTGTGGGAGCACACTGTCCACTAGGGGGCAGCTACTTCCCTGCCCCCCCTTGCCCTTCCATGATCGGTAGGTCACTGATCCCCTGATCACCATCCCCTCCCTCTGCCCACTGGCACCCACCTTGCCTGGCCTGGCACCACCTGCTCGCCAGCCCCACCTCCCACCAACCAGTTGTTCCACTGTTCAGTCCATTTGCATATTAGGCTTTTATTATATAGGATATTATCTCTTGATTAAATTTATTTCCCCAGTCACCTTAGGTGAGAGGTTAGGAGCCAGCAGTCCCAGATTTCAAGAGGGATGTCCAACTGCCAGTTTAGGCCTGATCCCTGTAAACCAGCAGTAGCACATCCTTCAAGGGGTCCCAGATTGGAGAGGGTACAGGCTGGGCTGAGGGACACCCCCCTGTGCACAAATTTTGTGCACCAGGCCCCTCTAGTGTGTGCATGTATGTGTGTGTGTGTGTGTGTGTGTGTGTGTGTGTGTGTGTATATATATTTTTTTTTCCTACTGCTGATCATCTGAGTCTCAGCCTTGTCTTGATTTCTTTGATGCAGTCTCTATCTGAATTGATGACGGAACCAAGATAAGCAAAATCTTTAAACAATTTTGATATCATCATTATTTATGTTAAAGTTGTACATTTCCCTACCCAAACATGGGATAAAAATTTCTCCTCCAACCCTCCCACAGTCAACTGGCTTTCTTTACATATAAAGGTATGCTTGAATTATGTTATTTAATAAGTGAAATTTAGCTTTATTTCTCATAAAGAAGGTGCTACTTTCACTTCTTTTGAAGTGATCAATAAAATATTAATGCAGCAGGTAAGAACAGAACAAACTATATTAGCATTTATTGCTACTAAATAAGAGAGAGCTAAATTTACAATAAATAATTATCTTTAGTGACAATTATATCAAAGCATACCAACGGGAAAATATGCTTTAATATAAACCTGTCTTCTATGACTTAGTGTGTGCTAGAATGCTCTTCCTGTGTTATTGCTCTAATTCTCAGAGATGTAAAAAATGCATTAGTTCACATCCCTGAGAATTCTGCTACATTCTTTATAAGAAAAACTAATTCAAAACTTGCTTTCCTATAAAGGTCCTATAACCAGCCATTTGTCTCATCCTTTCTTATTTTTCACAGATGTTTAATTTTTATAGCCTTGGCTTAATTATAATGACTGTAATATGAGTGCCATTTCCTCCCTATATTCCTACAATATTTAATTCAGTGTCACGCATATAGCAGGTGCTCATTATAAACCTGTTGAATATTATTCTATTTTAAAAAAATCTGTCAGAATAACTTGGCAGAGTCTACATATCCCACCCTTACCCCCAGGAATCAGCACTAACAGTTTATTCAATTCTTCTTAGGAATACGTTAAGAAGAATCATATGTAAGGTTATATTTCTTTCTCACAGTACTAGTATAAAGTGTATTTTAATATTAACCTGATGTGGCTAGTGAAATACATTTAATTAATATATATGCTTTGAACTAAATAAACAGCACATAGTTTAATATACTTACCATTTGAAACACATTTTGAAATTAATAGTAATATCAATATTCTAAAACCTTTTCACACTTTTGGGACATTCTTAGTGAAATATCAAGCCATACCATGAGAAGAATAACTAAAAGGACTCTATTTTCTGTGACTGATGTTGAAAGCAGGGAAGTTAAAATTTTTTTTAGCATAAATATTTACTCAGGTAGTTTTTATGGACATACCGATTGTTTAGTGCTCTGCCAGATCTAAGAACTTGGCAGAGTTCAGTCTCTATGTTTGTAGGTGGCAGGGCACTACTGTGACAGGTGCACTGCCTACAAACAAGATTATGGGGTGGAAAGCTCAGCATGGCAGGGTGGTTAAAATGGTAGAGCTTATTATGTGTACCTGGAAAGTATTTACTCAATGTCACTACCAACAACCCCAGGGAAGGAAGAGGGCATTCAGTTTATTTGGTGGATGCTGTTGACATAGAGGGATTTTCGGTTTCTTCTAATAGTGACAATCTGAATGAGGAAGATGCAGCAACCAATGAGATGCCTTAATTGTACAGCAAACAGAGAAATGTGAAAAAGATAGAAATGGATATATGCTTGTGCAAATTGAATGATAATGCTAGTGATGAAGTGACTGCTGTTTGAGAATCTTGTCTTAGACAAAGGCTACACAAAAATACAGAGGGTGGGACAAAGAGTGCACACAAATTAATGAAATAAACTCACCCAAATTGATGGAATGTAAATTCCTCTGATCTGACACAGATTCCCTGTGTTGGTGGTTCCTTACCACCACCCTATGTGTCTCCAAAAACATGAATAGTACAGATGGTATAGTCCTATGTGCAGTTCTAAGGGTTTTAGTCCATTATCATATAAGTAATACAGAGGTGCAAGTGTAAATATATACCGAGTCTGCTAGTACACGTGAAGAAGGCAGGAAGATATAATTCCTTCTAAGTGCATCGAGGCCATCACATATTTGGTTGACACATTTGAAGAGTCAAAAATGAAATCATAAATGTAAGTATATAATTTTTAATTATGGAAATGGAATCTCCTTCTACACAGGACGAGAGAGAGAGAGAGAGAGAGAGAGAGAGAGAGAGAGAGAGAGAGAGCATGCTACATCAAATGGATATTTAATACAAACACAAATTGCGATGCTGAGTCTGGTTAATCAGGCCCACTCCCCATGCCCCAGTACCTCAATTCTGGACACTGAATGAAGAAGTTTGAGGGAGAGGAGTTGTTCTGAAAAAAAGGTTGTCTGTATTCTGTAAGATCCATCAAGCGTGGGCCAGAATTCTCTCCTGTTATAAAAATTCTTTCAATAAAATAGCTAGTGTACAAATGTGGTTTTAGGCCTTAATGATATAGTGACTTGGCTTTGCTGACATGTTTTATTGGATTAAAAAAAGATAGAAATTTAACCATTGTGATTCAATTTCCCAAAGTGTAAAATAGGAGGGCTGGAGTAGAAAGACATTATAGTTGTTTTTGTTTTTTTTTTCAATGAGTGAAAAAATATTCATAAAAATAAACTCTTAGATAAAATAAGATTAACATTTTATTTTAAAGAATACTTCCTCTTATTTTTAGTAAAGTAATATTTAATAATATATGCTTTTACTGAATGCATGGGCATGCCATTATAATTCCTCCAAATACATTATTATTCTTTTATGCACTGAGAATTTTTTAATGAAATATTTGCTTGTCTACATGTACTATGCATGAATTCATTAAAATTTATTATATTTTTCAGTTTGCTTTGTATGAATGTTTACTAATATTTACCTTGTCTTCATGTACTGTGTAGAAATGCATTCAAATTTATTGTATATTATGTCTTGCTTTCTGGTTAGCATCATTACTCAAATATATTACAGTATTAGCTTATACAGGGTTTTGTAGCCTAGTATTTACCAGTATACAAATGCATGTATTATTTCTGACTTTATATCCTTAAATTATTTTTCAGTGCCAGTCTGGTATTTATGTTTATGCAAACTATATGCTTTAATACAGGATCCTATTGTATACTGTACTATATTTATGTCAACAAAATACATTTTACAACAAAATAAAATTACTTTTAGAAGCTGTTGGAAAAAAAAGTGCTGAGGGTTTATATTTTGTCGGAAGTTTTTCTTTACATATTTTAGCAATTCTTTATGCCTACATGCCTCTAATGCTGGGCAATCGAGGAGTTTCTGAGAACATGAAGAAAAGATTCTCCTCAGGGAATGCTAAGAAAGCAGTTACTCAGGGTGTGTCATCGTGTACCTCTCAGTGAGATCTATTGTGTAGATTGTGAGACACCCCCAAATGGAGAGTTTAAAATAAAGCTCATTGCCGGCAACCCCCTCAGAATGGCTGCCTTCACAGCACAGTATATAAGGTCCGAATGACCAAAAGAGAACTCAGTACAGTGACTGAAAAAGAAACACAGAGAATACCGTTCAAAATGCTCGTGGACTTAGTGGCTAACGTTTTGTTTTATGACAGAAACTGGGGGATATTTATTTATGATATTTATCACTTGTGCCTAAAATCACAGCTCATTTATATTATAAATAAAAAATTTAGGAGTATTTGCCAGTTGGCGGTATTTGTGATTACTAGTCATTTGTAATATCACCATGAATCTGTCATCCTATATACTAAAGGCCCAGTGACCAAACAGCAGAATGACCAGAATGACCCGTCTACCCATCGCTATGGCTTGGCACACAGTGACCACCGGGGGGCAGGTGATCAACACGGGAGCTGTCCCATGGAGGTCAGGGCGCTGCCACCGCGGGGGCTCTGCTCAGCTGACCAGCAAGAGTGGCTGCTCCTGCTGCAAACCCCAGGCCGATGGGCAGGAACCTGGGCTGTGATTGTTGCCTCTCACCCAGGCTCCTCGCTCCCTGCCACCTTCTCAGGATGCTCACAGGCCACCGGACTCACAGAGCTGGCCCCGAAGGCTGGAAGGTGGGTTCCTGGCTGCCGCGGGACTGAGGCCTACCGAGCTGCCTCTCAGTGCTGTTGTCCCTGGGTCTGGCCCCAACCGGGTCCCCGGAGAGGTGAGCGCTCTGGCTCCGTGGAAGATGCCGGACCCGGGAGCAGCTGCGCAGAGGGCAGGTGCACAGCTGCTCGGCGGACCAGGATGAGCGCTGCTCCCACAGCGGCCACGCCCAGCACCAGGGCAGGCGTCCCGGGCCCCAGGCCTCTAGTTGATTCATAAACTCTGAGTCAACTGTCATTCCCCTTCCCTTTTCTACATCAAATTAGCCATCGAAGCATGCTGTTTATAATTTTATTCACTTGTTCTTTTACTTTCTACATAGCTGTAAAGTTTCATACCCCTTTTATTCTTAACATTCTTGTTTACAGGGCTATCTTAATCCTGCATTATCTTCACTTAGACCACTGCAGGTGCCTGCTAATTTACTCTTTACATCTATGTAAACTATGGTATCTCATAAATATTCTCCTCAGAATCAGCTTTATTTTGGGGTTTTGGTCCTTTCAGAGGTTTAAAAGTAGACTCTGGTAGAGCTCTAGTGATGATTGTCTTTTCTCCTTTGCACCATTGGCATCACCTAAATATAGTCATTTGGGAGCTGGAGGGTGGGTAGTTCTTACTGCTTTTCTCATGCCAGTTCTCTCTCCCTCAGACCCTACACACCTACACACTCATCAAAGCAAAAAATAAAAATAAAATAAAACAACAAAACATATTTAATATTTTAAAAGAAAACATCTCTTTATTATTTGAAGCATTGTCATAATACTAAAGGCTGGATGCACGAAAGTTTGTGCAAGAGCAGGCCTTCCTTCCCCTGGCTGCCGACACTGGCTTCCCTCTGGCACAGGTTTTCCTCTGGCACTAGACTAGGGACCTGGGCTTCCCTCCTCTAGCTGCCGGCAGGCACCCAGGACTGGGGCTGACTTCTCCTGGGCCACCTGCAGGCACCCAGGACCCCAGCCAGCTCCCCCCTGGCCCTGGCTTCATCAGGAAGGACATCCGGAATGTCCGGTTTCAGTAGTATATTACCCTTTTATTATTATAATAGTGTTCCTGTTCAGATTCCCAATCTTCCCTTCTACTCTGACATTCTCCAGGCGGAATACAATAGTTAGATTAAATTGTTTATTCCTTTATGACCATGCTTTTCATTTTGTTATCTTTTTTTTTTATTTGGAGTTCCCCTTCTTTAAAATTTACTCATTTTAAACCCCATTTAAAAGTTCAGTTTTGTTACAAGCAACCATACAAGTGCTAAAAATTAGAAGTTTTTATCTCCTCTGAACACTACAAAGTCCTCTCTTTGTTCTAGTATGACACATCACCTATTTTCTAACATTATAATTTTAGTATGCCTTATGTCCCCTTCTACAGCACAAGCCTAGGAATGGCAGGTGTTTGTGCTATTTTATGTCCCTCACTGTAACTCATTAGGAAATGTGTGCAAAAGAATATTCCATAAGTAATTATTTAATGCATAAAATATTGTTACTAAAAAGCAAAGGATTTTGATGAGCTATAAGAGAGAGCAACATAAACTATTATTTGATTATCCAGCTTATTTTATTTTGATCTATCTCACTGACTGATGATTAAAAATATCTGATCTGAGAAACATGTTTTCTGATAATAATAATATAGTAATGTCATCACTTAGCACACACAAAGGCTTGAAAATCTCCTAGAGCCATATATTAAAAAGGAATACCTAAACTTTTTGAAAATTTAAAAATCATTTTCCATGATAATATTTGTGATGCTATCATAAAAATGGGAGAAAATAATTAAGTTTCTTTAGATAGACACAAGGTTACCCTTAAAATAGTTTATTCTAGACATCACAATTACAACTAAACCACAAAACAACTCTCATTCAGAACCACCTGAAATCTAATTGAATGGAAGTCATTTAAGAAGGGAATCAAAGAAGAAGCCACATAAAGATTGGTAGGAAGGACAGAGATGCGGAAAGGGCTGGTCCCACATTCACACGTGGCAGATAAAAAAATTGGGAGGGATATCAAGGATGCAGAGGTCCCATTGGAAATGAGGGCTCCCAGCCCCACACCAACACTCCCTCTCTCCCCTCCCCCCACCCTCCACCCCCGCCCCAAATTCTAGGCTCCTAGTACCAGGAAGAGAAGTCCCCATAACTACTGTCTTCAAAAGCTGTGGGGATTGAGTTTTAGAGAGATGGAAGGTGACTGGTTTCAGGCAATTCTTCCTAAAGCAAACATGTCAAACCCAAAGGCTAACACAGAGCAAATAAACAAGACTTAATTTTATGTGGGCCACACGCGCACACACACACACACACACACACACACAGCTTTGATTTTCATAGAAACACAGGTTTATTTCGACAGAGAGGTGCTGAATACAAAGGGCTGAAATAAATGGGTAATGGCTAACATAAAATAATAGAACATTTTAATAAAATTAGTATTTTTCCTTGAGCATTAACTTACCAAACACTGAATAACTACACAAATGTATAAATGAAACACAAATAAACCTATTTTTCTTGTTCTTCAAAAACAAATTATTTCCTGTTTCACACACCAAACACACAACTAATGACTTGGCAATTGGCTGCTAAAATATTCTTTGCTAGTGTTAGTAGAGAGAAACACTGTGCCTGCGAGTAAGACACATAAGGGAATGCAACACGATTATAGTAATCAGTCATTAGTGAACATTGTAGTTCAATTATGTATAAGAAGAATGAACTTACTTGAACTTACTGCCACTGTGCTCAGTGCTGGAAAAATAGCTTGAAAGGAACCAGGGACATATAGGGAGCAACTGAATCATCTGACATCAAAATGAGAGTTGGGGGGATTAGCTTTCACCCAGGCAGAAGTGCTGGCCAAGGTCTTTGTTCCTTTGATGAACCATCCCCCACAAAGCTGGCTGGTAGGCTCCATATCTGAGACTCCATTGACCTGGCTAAAACTATTTGCCCTGCCCTGATGATTATCTGAGACCCAACACTATCCAAATTTCAGGCCTACCTAGGGACCTAAATAGACACTATTCAAAAGAGGACATACAGAAGGCCAAGAAACATTTGAAAACATGCTCAAAGTCACTAATCATCTGAGAGATGCAAATCAAAACAACAATAAGGTACCATCTCACACCTGTCAGAATGGCTATCATCAACAAATCAACAAAGGACAAGTGCTGGCTAGGATGTGGAGAAAAAGGAACCTTCCTGCACTGCTGGTGGGAATGCAGACTGGTGCAGCCACTGTGGAAAACAGTATGGAGTTTCCTGAAAAAACTTAAAAATGGTCCTGGGTTCGATTCCGGTCAAGGGCATGTACATTGGTTGCGGGCACATCCCCGGTGGGGGTTGTGCAGGAGGCGGCTGATGGATGTTTCTCTCTCATCTACGTTTCTAGCTCTCTATCTCTCTCCCTTCCTCTCTGTAAAATATCAATAAAATATATATTAAAGAAAAGAGATTCTCAGATAAGAAAAAGTTAAAGGAGTTCATCACCATCAAACCAGTATTATATGAATTGTTAAGGGGTCTTCTTTAAGGAAAAAAAACCCACAAAAATATGAACAATGAAACGTCAACAAATATATATCCATCAACAAGCGAATCTAAAAAAATCAAAATAAATGGACAAGCAGAATAAACTCATAGATAGGACATTTTGGTGGTTGTCAGTTGGAAGGGAGTTTTGATGTGGGGTGGTGTGTGAAAAAGTTGAAGGGATTAAGAAGTACAAAAGGTTATTACAGAATATTCATGGGTATATAAGGTACAACATAGGGAATTTAATTAATAATATTTTAATAACTATGTATGCTGTCAGGCTGGTGTGAGATTTATTGGGGTGATCACTTAGTAAGTTATGTAATGTCTAATCAATGGGGTGTACACCTAAAACTAAAATAATAATTTAAAAGTGGAAAAAAGGGATAAGCCTTGTATTTTATAAACAAACAAACAAACAAACAAACAAACAAATAAATAAATAAATCCTGCCCAGTGTGGCTCAGTTGACTGAGCATCCTTCTGTGTGCCAAAAGGTGTCTGGTTCAATCCCCAGTGTCCAGGTTTTGGGCTTAATCCCCAGTCAGGGTGCATGTGGGAGGCAGCCAATCAAAGTTGCTCTCTTACATCAATGTTTCTCTCGCTCTCAAATCAATAAATACATATTAAAATAAAAAATACTCTAAAATACATAAATTTAAAAAGATAGACATAAAATAAAATAGTTTGTTCCATAAAACTATGGACAAAATAAATCAAACAAGTTCTACATACTGTATTTCATCTCTCTTTCAGCTCCCAGAGTTTGTCACTAATATTATGTCAGAAGTTCTAACTTGCAAAAATGTCGGTGAGGAATGATTAGAGTAGAGTAGCAGGTCTCCTTGCCATACATCACTCATATTCAGTGCAGCAGGCTATGATCTCTGCTTCAAAAATGAAACAGAGATCATTGAACCCCTATATGAGGGGGTCAAGTTCATGATTACTTTGTGATTTTCCCCATGGTTTCTGGACATCTCCTCCTCCAGAAGAGGTTGGTGCAAATAATTCAAACTAAACCTCTTAGACATTGTGCTAGATGTCCTGAAGTAAAAGATTAGCTTGCAAACTTCTCTGAGGAAAATAGAAAGCCAGACAGTTAACTCCTGTTAACCGGAACTAAACAGAACAAACAAGTAAAACAACAACCCTGAGGACTGAGAGGAGAGAACTGGAACCGTCTCGGGAGCCGCAAGCTGCATAATATAAACAACATTTAGCAGTTATGATAATAAGAAGATGTAGCCACAGGTCTGTGTGCTGTGACTAAGAAATCACTCCCATGAAGTAGGATTCCAAGCCTCCCTAAAGAATCAGGATGACTCAGAAGGAACAGAACCAGAAATTTATAGTCATTCCATAGGCTAGAATGAGAGCTATTTTGGCAGTAAACCAATGTAGATTGAGGAAAACAATAAGGACCCAGTCTAGTGTTTTGGTGATATGTAGATTTCAGGTCTTTGCACTACTTTGGCAAAAATTTCTCCCAAAACCAACCACATGAAATTTCTTATCAAAATACAGCTAATATTTTAAAATACAGACATTTGATATTTCTTGTGCACCTGACAAAGAGGCCCAGATTCAATGACGATGAGAATATTATGTGATCTCATTGTCCTTTTACTCTGGAGCTCAAAGCACAGGTCAGAGCCTAATGAACATTTCTCCTATGAATAAATGATCATAAGTTTTATTATCTTGGAAAATCATCTAAATTATATCCAATAAAATAATCAGAAAGCAAGTTGAAAAGTGCATTTGAATTATTTTGAGCAGATCAGGTATGATTTAAAAGCTGCCAAATGCAAAGGTAATTTGACGATCAAATTTTAAAACAATCATATTACAAGGATCTTTTTGTCAGTTTGACTCCTGTTGAAAAATAACGTTGATAATTTGAAATATAATTGGTTTTACCATGTGTGGCAAATTTGCATGTTTTCTAGTACTTATAACAAACTAGAGGCCCACACGCACAGGGAGGGGGAGTCCCTCAGCCTGGCCTGCACACTCTCCAATCGGGGACCCCTGAGGGGATGTCCAACTGCTGGACCCCTAACTACTGTCTCCTGCCAGCCTGATCCCTAATTGCTCTTCCCTGCCTGCCTGATCCCCCTAACTGCTCTCCCTTGCTGACCTGATCCCCTTAACTGATTTCCCCTGACAACCTGATTGCCCCTAATTGCCTCAGCCCTACCGCCATGGCTTTGTCTGAAAGGATGTCCAGAAGGTCATCTGGAAGATATCCGGTCTAATTAGCATATTATCCTTTTATTAGTATAGATAATAATGTGGATTTTATTTTAACTAATATAACAAAAGTCCTTTAAGCTTTTTTTATTTCTATGACATTCTTTTTACCAAATGGAAACTATTTATGATATATATACATATATATGTATATATATACTTCGAAAGTATATATAATCTTGTAACAATCCCCGTTATCATTCCACTGTAAAAACCCACAGAATGGTGATACATCTCTAATACTTGTGGTTATAATGTCTAATTGGATCTTTAGCAAACATTTTCAAATGTTTTTTTTTTCCTTTTCACGCTTGTCCCAATAAATATTTAATTCATGTGTTACATTTTACAAGGTATACTGATTTATGTTATATGCTTCCATTTAATCTTTTCAAATATCATACGATTTTTGTAAACTTTGACTTTGAAAATATAGCCCAGCAGTTAATGAATATTTTGATTCTGTGTATCAAACACATTCTATTTCCCCCCACATATTACCACTCACTTCTCACTGAATAAGGTCCTATGTCATAATATTATTTAAAGCTACTCAGTTTTTTAAACATATATTTTTATATGTACTTGCAAATCTGACATCTCACTGACCTGAGACAGAATCAAATTTTAACACATTCAGTTGTTCAAAATAGAAGTGAATAATCATAATTCTAGACCTTTATGCAAAGTCTAGACATTTGCATGGACTTTTTATAGGTGCAATATAAATTTACTTTGTACCTACACTGTAAATAGCATGTTCTGATAAATTTTTTTAGTGTTAACATGACTAATTTTATCACTTACCTATTCTTATAGAGAAATTTCATTTTTTGGTTACCAAGGCAATAATTATATTTCTTATTTATGATTCTGGGTGAAACTATCATCCCCCTTATCTGAGATAAAAAAAACAAAAACATAACCATAACCAGCTCATGACTATTCTGTTTAAAATAGTGAGTACTACTGACCAAGAAGATAGGATGGTGTAATTCAGTACATATAAGGCAAGAAAAACATTTATAGGTCATTTTCTGTTCTTCCTTGCTGAGAGCAATGTGTTATAGACAAAGCTAAGTAAGAAGAATCAAGAACAGTGTAGGGAAAGCAATGTAAGAACAATGACAAATGAGTAATGAAAGTATTAAAGATGGGCATTTAAATGTATCTTTAAAAAGGAAAGTAGGGGAAATAAAAATCAAACTGCACAATGAGGAAAGAGAGCAAGGAGGCAGCAGAGGAGAAGGAGAATTATAGAAAAAGAAAAAGATAAAAATAGATTAGAAGAAGAGGAGCAAGTATAAATATAGGCTTGAGTTAAATATAAATAAAGGAAGTTATTTTTATAAAAGTGGAAAAAGAAAACAATAGATATGAAGGGCAAACCAAAATAGGCATACAAAAAATAGAGAGAAGGCCAAAAAAAAAATCATAAAAAATGAGTACGTTACAGGGCCATGAAAAGAGAACGCAGACAAAGAAATGCAGGGAGCTCACAAAAGAACAGTCAGTCTGGAGAGAGGGAAGGTGCTGAGCCCAGGGGAGGCTCCTGCAGCACTGGCTCCCCTTGCCCATTAGAGCAGGTTCAACAGGAAAGGAGCCCAAGTCGAATAACAAAGATTTCCACTTCATGTCTCTCATAATAGACCCAGCCTTGTCAGAATTCCCCGAGAGGAATTAAATCAGATGATTTCATTGGAAAGCAATGCCAAGGCATAAAGCATGGTCTAGAACCATCAAGAGCCAGGACCTGCAACAAATCAGGGAAAGTATGAGTTACAGAAACAGAATGCTATAACAATAGAGTGTTTCCTGGCTTTTTAAGTTACTTTTCTCTGTAGCTATTTAGGTGAGTCTAATCACCTTGCTCAGACTGCCTTAGGAGCCTCGTGATAACCTGAAGGTCCTCCCCTCTGCTGAGTTTCTGAAGCTAGACACTGCTATAAAATGCTTTCTGACGCGGTACTTCTCTCTTACTGCTTTCTTAACTGCCTGAATACACAAGTTCATCACTGTCCTTTTTGCCCCTACTGGTTTCAGGTATTGGATAGTAAATCTAAAGCAGGAATGAATTCACTTTCTGTAGTCTTGGATTCTTGTTTAAGTGATTCTTTTTTAATATTGGGAGAATTTATATGCTTGACAAAGTTGCTTATTTTTTTAATCGTTCTGTTCTTTTTAAGGATAAAAAAGTCATTTAACAAAGCACCCCTCCCTTTTAAAAAAATAATTCTTTATTGTTGAAAGTATTACATATGTCCCCTTTTCCCCCATTGTCTCTCTCCAGCCTGCTCACCCCAGGCCTCCAGAACCCTATTGTCTGTGTGTGTGAATCTCAGAGGGAAGGTGGGGGAGGGTTGGTGGATGGGAAGTAATCAACCAATTTGCTTAATTTTTAAATGACATCTATCTTATTGATAATATGCAGATCTTTTTTAAACAAACCAAAACATGTTTCTGAGGAAGTCAGATTTATATTTTATAAAACAATAAAATCTCTCTCTCTCTCTCTTTCTCACTCAAATCAGTTACTAAGATTAAACTAACTAACACTTCTAGTTTTCACTCTTCAACTTCAAGCTGTCTGGAAGAAAATTTCCCTATCCTTACATGTAGAATTGATTATTTCTTTGAGCTTTGGTAGAATTTTTGCATCATTTGTCACATCACATCATGGTCATTTGCCAGTTTATGTGCTGAATTGTAAACCAGAGTACTTACTAGATTGTACATTCTTTGAGATCATGGACTATATACATTGCTTAATTCTGTGTCATTGTGCCATCCAAGGCCTAATTCAGAGGTCTAGCCCATTGTTTAGGCAATCGTACACTCTTGTGAATTGAAATAAAGGCAGGAAAGAAGGGAAATATAAAAAATTCAAAGTCTATAGTATATGTAGAATTAAACCATAAGCCCTAAAAATATTTTAAAATGTAAACACAGAAAAATAGTATATTTACTGACTTCTTTTTGCTTTTCTCCTATTAAAGTATTCTTCACTTATATACATATATAAGCACAAGCATTTGTTGCACATATTTGTTGCACATATGCAAACATGCACACACCAATATAGGGAAACAATAGATATTTTCAACTTAAGACTTTAAAAGAACATGTTCATATCTTCCAGGAATAAGGTAAAAGGAGCATGTAATTTTATAGATTATATCAAATATATTTTTATATTAACTGACAGGACAGACCATTCAGATGGAAAGATGAATTAATTGAGAAATTCAATTTAGTCCTTATGTATATTATATAAAACATAAGCATTATAAATGTATTACTTGGGCAGATCATCAAATGGAGCTTCTACATATTTAGGAATTATTTTCAGAATATTTTTTTAATTAAAAGACTAATTTAATATTTTGAAATACAATTTAAGTTGTTAAGATTTTTGTTGTGGGGCGACTGTCATGAGAAATGTAGATGGTTAACAGCATCCCTGACCTCTATTCACCAGAGGTAAGAAGCAACCATATACCTCCAACTCCAAGTTGTGACAACCAAAAATGTCTTAGGACATTGTCTAAAGTCCTGTGGGACACACAGTTGCCCCATTTGAGAATCACCTGCGTACTTTAATGTGACTCCAAAAAATAGGTCTGTAATGAGTACACTACAGGATCTCCTAACCAAGTTTGCTGACAATGAGGGATAACTTGTTCCAGGGATGTGGGTAGGGGGGAACATTGACACACCATCTGTAAGGAAAAAGGCATAGGCATATATGGACCAAATATATGCTATGTGTCAGCAGAACACATGTCTTTAGTTGTATATTATATGGATTTTATTCTGTAGTTGGCATTTCCAATAATTTAAATTATGTAATTTGTACTATAGAACTGAGAAATGGGAGAATCCAGTAGATGAGAACTTAGACTTCTGAGTCAAAGTCAGGGTTCAAGTCTTGGTATTCTTTCCTACAAAGTGTGCTTCTAGGAGAGCTTATTTGAATCTCAGTTTTCAAATCTGTAAAGTGAACACAATGGTATCCTGTTCACAAGGTTGATAAGAGAAATATAAAGCAAAATTTAAGGTTTTTTGAAATAATGAATGTTCAAAAATGTATAGCATGTATTATCATGATTTGTGGAGATTTAGCAAAGAGGCAACAAATAATGATCGAACAGATTTCTGGAGATTTAGCAAAGAGGGAACAACTCATAATACTCTGGTTATAGTACTTTATAGTTCTACAATAATTTTAACATGCTTTTATATTCAAATTATAAATAGTAAATTGAATAGTGTGAAGACTTAGGTGAGAATTCCCTGTGATTTATATTTATATTCTTAAAACTCATAAAAGCAAATTAGTACAGTACTGTGGACAAAGATACCTGCAAAATAAAACCTCAGCAATGATGGAAATATAATGGAGAATATGTAATGAAATGAAATAAGGCCTTAGAAAATGCTGAAAAGAAAAACAAAAACATATTTTTAATATAATAAATCTGATTAACTTTAAAATTATTTCAGTAAAATGATAGGCTTCTTATATATCCATAAAATTTATTTTTCTTTTATATTCTTTTATAATTTCCATTGATTTTACTTTCTTTTCTTTTTGGTATGGATTTTAGAAGCTGTATTCTTCCTGTAGGGACCTGAATTGCTAACTAGATCATAGGGCCACACCTGTCAATCAACAATTTGGACAACAACCAATTATCAAACTTACTATTACATATAAGTATGAATTATTTCAAGGATAAAGAAGCAGTACAAAAATATTATCTAACAAAGGGTCATAAAATTATACTTCTCTAACTAATCAGGTAGAGAAAACAAATCCCAGGGTCTATGTAGATATGTATGCAACATCTATCTATCTATCTATCTATCTATCTATCTATCTATCTATCATCTATCTATCTATATATCATATCTATCATCTGTCTATCATTCTGTCTTACAGTTATTCAGCTAGCTAGGTTTCTTGCTTCCAGCTCTCTCTTTTTCTTTAATAAGCTAGATATAGATGGCTAAGCATTAATCTATAATTCCTTAATAGCTTTTGGTTAGCCATAGATTTTGTAGCTCTTTCTTTTCTTAGCCATTTAAAACAAATGCTCAAAGTAGTCATGAACATGTGATACTAAACTGGCTTTTTTTCGACCTAAAATGAACCTTAAATATGTCCTTTGCTCAAATAAGTCTGTTAATGTTAAACTGCTTAAATAAAATCAACTTGACTAGGATTCTTCTAACAGCTGGGATAAGCTATGTAGTTTAAAATAGGGACCAATTTTCATGGCTTCAAACACTAGTAATCCCTTATTTTAGAACTCCTTGTCAGTGTAAATAAGTCTGACATTGAAAGTACTCAATTTGATCTATCATATTAGACTGAGTGACCTGAATAATGCATTAATTTATACTATGTAGAGCAGTGATAGTAAGCGTCAAAGCGCCCTCAGCAGCCAAGATGTGAGTGTTGCTGTGATCTTCCAGTTGACTCCTTCTATATTTCAGTAATTATCTTTTCATTAGTTGGACAATTGCATTTTCTGTCCCATCTTTATAGGACTTATATTGCATATTGTCACACAGGGAAAGGGTTACATTTAAAACAGGTATTTAAACTGGGTGACCAATACAGCTGTTGTCTCCTTGTGTAAGTAAAGAAAATGACATGTGTAACTTATGACAGCATCCCAGGATGCATAATGTTTCTAAAACAGTGCAAATAATTTGCACTTTTCTTGATTTAGTTGACAGATTTGTGTTATATGTTACATATGCCTAAGCAAAGGTTATGACCAGTTGACTGAACAGTCAGTCAATAGGTGCCTATGACAATGCACTGAGCACTAGTGGGCAGATGCTCAACTCAGGAGCTGTCCTCTTATGGTCAGTGCACTCCACAGCCAACCTACTATGACTGGCCAACTCCCTGTTGACCCCAATCGCTGGCCAGGCTGAGGGACCCGACCAGTGCATGAATTCATGCACTGGGTCTCTAGTATATTATAAAAGTACAGACAGGCTAAATGACACAAATCATCATATCACATTAAAGTCTAAAAATATTCAAGTAGGTTGAATATTTTAAGTTCATTTTCTTTGAGTATGAAGTATTGTATTAAGGACTGTCTTTCAAGAACACAAATCTGTCAACTAAATCAAGAACAGTGCAAATAAAATTTTAAATTAATGTAAGGTTCAAGGACAGAGTCTATGCAGATATACTAAATTAGTCAGAAGGCTTTATCCATCTAAGCTCTGTGTAGGAGAAAGAACAGCTTGCCAGATAGATGGCATCATCTGGCTTGTCTGCCAAGTATAATCTATGCTAGAGACATGTACCTTAGGGTTAAAGAGTCTGACATTATATCTTTGAATTGCATTACTAATGATTGTTTTTCTCTCTCAAATTCTATCCTCATCAAACCAAATCTTGAGGATTTGGCTTTCCATGTAGTTTATTATTGGGAATACAGTAGACTAGTCAGGCTGAAGACTCTTTTGAAAGTTATATCTATCATCGGAAACATTAACATTTTTCTTTTATTAGTTTATTTGCATTTGTTTTGTTTGCTGAATCAGTAATATTGACTCTGATAAGTCTTAATGTGTACTTTTATTTGCTTATTTTGCCTTTTTAAATTTTTATTTATTGATTTGAGAGAGACTGATTTGTTGTTCCACTTATTTCTGCATTTCTTGGTTAATTCTTGTATGTGCTCTCACTGGGGATCAAACCTGTAACCTTTGCCTAATGGGACTGGGCTCTAATTAAATGATCTAGGCCAGGGCCAGATATGAATTTTTAGAAGAAAACATTTTGTAAGCATTCTTCTAGTAGATTTATTAGTTTAGAAAATTTCAGCAGTGAAGAAGACTGCAATGAATTTCTAGTCCAAATATGATGCTGATTCAACATGTGGGCTTCCTTATATTGAAGAAGTTAATTGTAGTTTATAAGACAAGCTATTGGAGTCCTAAATAATAATAATAATAATAATTATTATTATTATTATTATTATTATTAATAATAAAAACTGTGCCTAAAATCTACTCACAGTTACATGTAGAATATCAAATATTAAACAAGCTAATAAAGAGTTGGTGATTCACTAAGCATAATGTGTTATGTGTTCATTCATGTTGTCAACAATGGAAGGGTTGTCTCCTTTGTAAAGGCTGAATAATATCCCATTATATATATCACATTTTTAAAAATTTATTTTAGAGAGAGAAAAGTTGAGAGAAAGAGAGAACAAATGACTGAGAGAAATAGCAATGTGTTGTTTTTATCCATTCATCAATACACATTCAGGATGCTTCCATATCTTGGCTATTGTAAATAGTATTGAAAAAAAATATATATTTAAGATCCTGATTTCATTCCCTTCAACTATATATCCAGAAGTGGGATTGCTATATTATAATGTGGTTCTAATTTTAATATTTTAGGAACCTTCATACTTTTCTCTCCCAACAGAACTTAGAGGATATTATGCTAAGTGAAGTAAGGCAGATGCAGAGATACAAATATTGCATAATCTCACTAATATGTAGAATATAAAATAGCCCAACTTAGAGTGGTTACTAAGTAGCTGGGGAGGGAAATGGGGAGATGGTGCTGAAGGAATATAGTGTCAGTTACCTTAGATAAGTAAATTCTGGTGATCCAATGTAGAATAATGCAACTCTAATTAGCAATACTCTATTGTAGGCTTGAAATTTGTAAAGATGGTAGTTCTTCCCTGTTCTCATAAAAAAATAAAGGAAGAGAAACACACACAACTATGTGAGGTTATGGATATGTTGAGTAGCTTAATTGTGGTGAATATTTCACAATGTAAACATGTATAAGATCATTAAATTGTACATCTTATATGCAGTTTTGAGTATTAACTATACCTCAATAAAAATGAGAAAACAAATACATTTTGGAAGTTTATGTTTTGTACCTACAAATATATCTAAGTGTAATGAAAAAAATGATTTACTATAAATCATCTAAAAAAGACTCACCCTAGATCCAAAGACATAAATAAGTTAATTATATAATTATGGAAAATTGTTTGGATAAGATATCAATGACACAGACAACAAAAGAAAATTTAAAAAAAATACATGTCATAAAAATTTAAATTTTTTGTGCATCAAAAGACAACCTATAGAATGGAGAAAATATTTTCAAAAAAGTATCTGATAAAGGAGAGATTTCCAGCATACATAAAACCCTTATGTATTTAGATAAATATCAAGCATATATATGGAACTCCTGAAACTCAACAATGAGAAAATTAAAAATAAATAAAAAATGAGCAAACTACTTGAATAAACTTTATTCCAAGGAAGACATACAAGTGTCATTGTAATCTATCCTATAATAAAAGAATAATATGCAATTCAACTGAATGGTGGAAGGACTGGTTTCTATGACATGCAGTGATCACCAGGGGACAGAGGCTTAACACAGGAGCTGCCCGCTGGCAGTCAGTGTGCTCCCACATTGGGAACACCATCCAGCCAGAAGCTGGGCTCATGGCTGGTGAGTACAGCGGAGTCACCAAAGTGTGCAACATGATGGGCGTTGGTTGTGGTGGGTTGGTTGTGCAGATGAGCGAGGGCACCAAACCAAGGCAGGGCACCAGTCACTATCATCAGGGCAAGCCTCTGGTAGTTACTGAAAATTCTTTGCTCCTGTGCACTGCTGTCCCACCTGACATTCACACTTGTTGCTGGCACTGGTCCCACCTGTACCCGCTGCCGGCCCCTGGCATCAACCCTGATGACTCAGTGCTGCCAGTGGGTGTGAGTGTGGCTGCCTGCCCAGATTGCCCCTCAGGTCTTCTCTACTTCCACCTGATCCTGAGGGGCGATTGGGGCCAGCAGCCACCACTTGCACCTGCCGACGATGCTGGCCTCACTCGCACCCACTGTTGGCACTGGCCCCAGTTGCTCCACACCACTAGCGGGTGTGAGTAGCCCAGTCAGTATGTGGGAGTGTCACAGGCAGGAGCAGGGCTGCCAGCAGAGAGGAGACTGGAGGCCATGATGAGAGGGGCTGGGCCAAGGATGGAATGAGACCTGCCCCTTGCAGCCCATAATTCCTTTCAAGGAGCATAAATGTAGGCAATAGGCCCTTAGTGTATATATAAAAACTTAAGCAACCGAACAAGTGAACAACTGGTCACTATGATGCACACTGACCACCAGAGGACAGATGCTCAATGCAGGAGTTGACCTCTGGTAGTCAGTGAGCTTCCACAGAGGGAGCACCACTCAGCTGACCAACGGGCACCAGACATAGGACTCACCGCTGGCTACTGCAGCCTGGAGAGAGACCTCAGCAGAGTGGCAGCAAACCTGGTGGCAGTGGTGGCAGGCGAAGCGGGGCTGGGATGAGCAAGAGCAGCAGGTAGGAGCAGCAGGCAGCGTTGGTCTGCCAGTTTTGGTCCAATCCCTGGAGGCCGAGGGAATCTATGAATCCATGCACCAGACCTCTAGTGTTATATAAAAAAGATTCTCAACACCATTTATCATTATAGAAAGGCAAATGCAAATCACAATATGATATTTGACATTTACTATAAAAAACAAAGATCACAGAAAATGAGGTGTTATTGTCATAAATAAGCAAGGGTATGAAGAAACAATTTCTTGTGCACTGTTAGTGAACATATAAATTGGTGCAGCCACTGCAGAAAGTAGTATGATGTTTCCTCAGTAAATTAAGATGAGAATTACCATATTATTCAGCAGTTCTACTTCTGGGTATATACCCAAAAGAATCTCCCTCTACTAGTACATTGTTTCTGTTTCTGTTTATGTTTCTATATTTATATTTATACTAGAGGCCCAGCATGCCAAATCATGCAAGACCCAGACACTTCGTACCGCGGGACCCAGTGTCAAGTCCCGCTGGCGCCACAAGACCCATCAATAGACCTCCTGGTGACCAGTATTTGGTCATTACAGCATTATGACTACTGGGTTTCTATTTTATAGATATGTATATTATTTATATTTATTCACATCTATATGTTTATAGCAACATATTTCCAATAGCAAAAGGTGGAAGCAACCCAAGTATCCACTTGGTGGATGAATGGATAAATAAAATGTGATATATACACACATCGCCATACTATTTAGCCTTAAAAAATAAGGGGATTCTGACACATTCTATAGCACAGATGAAACTTGAGGACATTATACTAAGTGAAAAAAGCCAGTCACAAAAAGCCAAATACTGTATGATTTCACTTGCATAATGTAGCGAGAATAGTCACATGCGCATAGGCTGAAAGTAGAAGGGTGGCTGCCTCCTCTGGAGGCAGGGGGTAGCAGAAGTTATCATTGCATGGATATTGAGTTTGTTTTGCAAGACAAAAAGAATTCTGCAGATGGGTGGTGGTGATGGTTGCACAATATGAATACACTTAATACCTCTGAACTTTAAATTTACAAATAATTAGCAATGGCAATGCACCATACTTTATCTTGTCTATATTTGCAGAAATATGTCATTTTGAGAAACAGATATTAATGCATAACTAGGACAGTTAAATCTTCTATTAACTTAAAAAATCTGAAAACAGCAAGCTACTATATTTTCATTAGAGAATAATTTCATAAATATTAACAGATGAAAAACATATTTAGTATGAACATTTCCAAGTATATTGTGACATTTTTTTTTTGCCAGCACCGCTAAATAATACAGTAGGATGGAATGGGAAAAAAATAGATTGAAAATCAGAAAATTGGCTATGTTCTTCCTTTTGTCCCTAATATAATAATAGCAGAATTAAAAACAACATATTTTCAGTGTTAAATAAGAATCACTTCCTTTACATAGTCTTTAGCTCTTTTACTACACATAACTTATTCAGTTTGCTTGGGCCTTGATTTACTCATATCTATATCAATATAATAATAGTGTCTCTATCATAAAATTCTTGAAATAGTTAAATAAAAGCATACATGAAATTGCTTAAAAATGAAACAGAAAGCTTTCAGTAGAGTAAGTGCTTGATGAATTTCACTCTTTTTATAATACTTAACCCCATATTGTACTGATTAAGTTCCAATCATAGATCTAAGTGCTTTGTTTGTATTAATTCATAATCCTAGTTCAATTCTATGTTATACATACTTTCATCATATCTCATTCCCATTTTATACCAGAGGAAAATGAAGCATAGATACTAAACAATGTCATGTTCAGAGTTCTAATTGTCATTCATGTTATTATAATAAATTGTGTTAATCCATAACTCACTGCCTTCAAAAGCAGAACTACCTATGCATGACATTTGGGAAAGCAATGAAAAATTGAGTGCAACAGAAAAATCAAACACATGAGCTAGAATGATAGACTAGGAGCCCAGAAAGTAGATTGTGACAAACTGGTGATGAATGTTGCCTGGCATGATAAGAAACTTGATATTTTTTATAGAGTAATATGGAATTAATGTTGGGTTTTTAAGCAATGATGGGACAATGCAGTTATAATTTTTATTTTAAAAATCTAGGGTGTTACATAATGTGAGAGAATATGAAGAACCATTAGTTTCGCTAGGCTAATAAAGCAAATATTTTCTTTTGTGTGCATGCCATTTCAGTGTTTTATATTATGATATATATCTTTGCAAAATTACCATCATAATATATATTAATATCCTATTATAACATCTCTTTTCACTTAATATATTATATTCATTTTTCTCAATAATGCTTCATATTTTTTCTAATTATAATTTCTAATATGAATATAGCTTATATTAGGAAGATGTACCATAATTTACATATTAATTAACCATTCTTCTACATGAACATTTGAATTTTTCCAATGGTTTTAAACTTTACGTTGTACTTTGTGTGTCTTTGTGCATAAAACTCTCACACATTTTTATAAGAATTTCAATGTAGTGATACCAGGTCAAGATACATGAACTATCCTTTGGCATGCGATACATGCTGCTGATGATTTTCTCCCTAATATTTGTACTAATTTTCACAGATACCGATTTCCCCACAGCTTTGTCAGCAAGTGCAAGTTTGTTTTTCTTTGAGTGTTATGAATAGGGATGTGGAGAAAGAATTCTTCTGAAAAAAGGCAAGTGAATGGAACAATAGTTCTTAGCCAATGTTTAAAATATACTCAAATTGAAGGAAATATCGTGGTGCACTGCATGGGAATAACAATAATTTTAGCTTAACATTTAAGTTCTTTTATGTGCTAGATATGTGTCATGTTCTAAATTCCAAACACTTTGCACTAATTATCAAATTTAATTTACAAAAGAACCTCAGGAGACAGTGTTATAAACTAAAAATTGCAGATGAAGGCTCGGAAACACAGAGATGTTAACTAAGGTAAAAACAACTTTTGAGTAGAAAATATTGAATGTAAATAGTTATTGAGTAAGAAATCAAAGGAAGAGCATAGACAACTTTTCTGAATTTAGTTCAATTTTTCCCCATTATATTTATGGTATTATTTTTCAACTATGGCTAAGGATGTCGATACAATCGATATGGAAATAGTCTTCATATTAAAATAGATTATAATCTTTTAGTGTTTATTCAATACTACTCTAATAAAATTATAATTTACCTCCTCTGAAAGATAGCACCTTTTGATCTTCTAGATCTCTGTGGGTATAAAACAATTGTTATTAATATGATCTAGCCACAGCTTTGTATATCCCACTTTGATTTTTACTACTCTTTACCCAGGTCTTCAGAAAGATCTATTTCCACATACATCAGAAGCATATTGTACTGACTCTTGTTTTCTTCAGTGTTTTAGTTAAATGTTCCCAAATATCACTTTTATAATGGAATTTATATTTTTAAGTGATTCCTCCTTTAAATACAACTAAAATACTCTGTGTTCTTCACCCCCTTCTTCCTATCTCCCTTGCCTCCCATCTTCCTTTGCTTATATATATATTTTTTAATTCTTGTATTCAACAGCATTTTTAATTAAGGCCCTGTTTGTCCTTCCTTGACTATTGAATATGAAGTAATTTCTGTCAAAGGTCCCAATTTTTAATTCTGTATTTTAACACATGATTATACAATGTGTATATTTGATAAGTTAAAGTTTTCAAATCGTTTGAAATTTCCAAAGGAATAATGAATATTTTTTTAATCTTGCTGCTTCCAGTACAGAAAATTAAAAAATAAATGAATAAAAATAAATCCATAAGCTCTTATTAATTGGTTGCCTGGAAGTATACTTCCATACCTTATTTGTCAGATTTTTATTTTTTAAGCTAGTAAAGCTATAGCCAGAGAAATATATAGCCAGAGACAATGTTACTTTATGTCATTGGAAGAAAACAAAGCTTTTGCTAAAGAATTGAAATATTATATACTGGAGGCCCAGTGCATGAATTCCTGCACAGATGGAGTCTGGCTGGCCTGGCCCCAATTGGGGCCCAAGCAGGGTTGGGCTGGCTTTGGAGGGGGGGCAGTGGGTGGTGGGGCTGTGGGCCAGGCAGTCCTGCCCCTGATTCATAATTGGGGGTGGGGGTGGATAGAGCACAGGACCAGGCAGAGGGAGGAGCCATTTGTGGTTGGCTGCCAGCCCTGCCCCTGATTAGAATGTGGGGGGGCAATCAGGGGCAAAGCTAGCTGGGGGAGGGGCTGTGGTCAATCACAGGGGTAGTGGGAGCTGATTGAGGATGGGGCCAGCTGTGGGGAGGGACTGTGGGCAGTGGGCTAGTCATCCCTGCCCCCAATTGGTATGGGGGGATGATTTGGGTTGGGCTGGCCATGGGGCAGACCATGGGAGGTTGCCTTCCAGCCCCACCCCCTGATTAGCTAGTACACTGACCACAATGGGCATCTTAGCAACCAGTCATTCTGCTCATTACAGCTTTCTGGTTGCTGGCTTTTTATATATATAGATGTAAATATATGTTATTTTAATATTATATTTAATTGTTCCTATTTAATAAATATGTGTGTATATGTACATGTGTGTGTGTGTGCATTGAGATATTTGGAGAAGTTATTCTTATTTCTTTCATGTTAGAAAATACTGTACAATTTTTACAATTTATGAAATCTATGCCTAGCCTATATGCAATATCAACTTAAGTTTGATTAAAAAAATATGTGGACTGGTGTTCACTTCAGCAGCACATATACTAAAATTGGAACAATACAAAGAATATTCACATGGCCCCTGTGCAAGGATGGTATGCAAATTCGTGAAGGATTCCATTTTTTTTTAAATTTAAAAACACACACATATGGAATGAAAAAAAAACTGTCTTTCCTTTACTGTAGAGTTTAGCATCATTTTAATAATTAAAATGTTATGTGATCTTTAGAATTTCCTTTGATGACTCAATGGCTTCAGTCTCATGACATAAGCTGCCCTAGAGAGCAAGTTTATAACAGTTGTAATTCTTTTCTATGTCCATGCCTTGAGACATTGTCAATTTATACTATAAAAAGAGCACCTCTCTTATTTCAGACCTTAGTCTTCATTGAAGGTATTAAAAACTAATAAGTCCATTCTTGAGTGTAAATCTGTACAGGTCTTGTGTAAAACAGAATTATGTTATGCTTTTAATTTTTATTGGGTTCATTTAAAGACCAATAGCTGTTATAATGAAATAAAATGCTAGCTTTATTAAAATTTGCTGATTGTTGAAGACTTCTAAGTACTTGAACTTTCAATGTTGGATTCACTATCTTCCCCCGCCTTCCCCCCCCTTTTAGACTTAATTACTCAGTTTAAATTGAGAGACACTTTTTTTTCCTATTTGTAATAGCACTTTAGGTAATTATGTACAATAATTTATATATGCTATTACCATATACAAGTAATAGCATATAGACAAATTTGTGCATGGGTGGGGTGTGACTGGCCTGCCCTGATTGGGACCCATCAGGCCAGGAGGCGAGGAGGAGGGGCTGTGGGCAGTTGGCCTGCTGGCCCCACCACCTGGTCAAACTCCAGGTCAAACTCTTGGTTGAGGGAACAATTTGTAATTTAAAAAAAATATATTTTATTGATATTTTACAGAGAGGAAGGGAGAGAGATAGAGAGCTAGAAATGTCGATGAGAGATAAACATCGACCAGCTGTCTCTTGCACACCCCCTACTGGGGATGTGCCCTCAACCAATGTACATGCCTTGACCGGAATCAAACCTGGGACCTTTCAGTCCGCATACTGACGCTCTACCACTGAGCCAAACCAGTTTCGGCTGTAATTTTATTATAAGGGATCAGATGATCATATTTTCTTGGGTACAAATTAACCTGAAAACTTTATGTCTTTTTTTTTCTGGGCATGAAAGTCTTTAGTTGAAATGCCTGTGGCTATAAATAACCAGAATGACTGAGTTTCACACAGTAGGTCACTTTTCTCAGTTGATTTACATAGTTGTACATGTTTCTTATGGTAATAGCATACACAAATTATGAAATTTGGGAATTCTCTCCAAGTAGGTCATATGTAGTAGGATGATTTTATAATACAGCAATGCTTATAGTGTTTTGTTTTGTTTTATTTATTTAAGGTAAATACAGAGTGACATTCATAGTCCTATATAATAAAAAGCTAATATGCAAATCAACTGAAGGAGAAATGACTGGTGGCTATGATGCACACTAACCACCAAGGGCCAGACACTCAACACAAGAGCTGCCCCCTGGTGGTCAGTGCACTTCCACAGCCAGAACTGGGCTCAAGGCTGGTGGAGTGAGCCTCTCCTGCCTAGGAGGCAGTGCTAAGGATGACCGGCTGCCAGCTTAGGCCTGCTCCCCTAAGCTGACCTTGGACATTACCCAAGGGCCTCCGGACTGCAAGAGGGCACAGTCTGGGCTCAGGGAGCTCCTGAGTGCATGAATTGTGTGCATCAGGTCTCTAGTGTGTGTATTTTTTAGTACTTATTTAGTATTCATTAGTTCAAGGTGGTGTGCACCTTTGCCATCTCTCTGTACTTTATCTATATTTCTAATGTGGCAAAATAGTTGGCTTCCCTCTGATTGCTTTTGCTTCCCTAAGGATGTGATTTGAAGTACTCCAAGAATAGTTTTCTCTTCTAAACTTGAATTTGGACTTCTTAACTGATTGTGTGTTCTACATGTTTTTTTAAAAATTTAATTTAATTACACTTGTTACTTGCAAATCGTGGACCAGTTTGGTTTTTGCATAAATATGGAAGAACAAGTTGTTAAAATACAACAACAAAAAAATAAAAGTGTTACAATTTGAAATATTTCATGTTACCGAAATGCATGTCTTACTATAAACTATTATAGGTGTGTGTGTGAGTGTGGATTACTTTATACATACACACATACACAAGCACAAATGTCTGTTTATATGCAATATATGTTATAATTCACAAACACACTTATTATTTTGCTGCTAATTCTTTTATTTGTATATATAAATGATGCAACACTGTTTCTGATTAATTTAGGGGCAAATGTTACTTGGATTAAAAAAAACATTTTAATCATAGATATCTAATTCTGGATAGAAGTGTGTATTCCCAGGAGAAACACAAAATTCTAATTAATCTGTGAGTTAGCTGAATTCTAATACTAATGTAACATTCAATATCCACTTTAGCATTAATCGTTGATTTAAAGGCATAAACTGACATTTGATTAAATACCAGGTTGCCTGATACAGGCTCTGCCAATGAGATCATTGCAAATAGAAAAGTTAACGATAAAGATTACAAAAGGCTCTAAAAGTAACAGGGCAGGAATGCTTGACCTCAAGGAAGGAATCTCAAATTCTGTTTTTTACTGCATCTCCTACTGAGTTTCTACTCTGAGGTAAACAATTAATTTCAATGTATTTCCACAGAGGATATAATGGCTAGGCAATAGACACCTGTAATGCTTCCCTTTATGTTCCTTATATCTCTAATTTATGAGTGTGTGTCTAACCCTCCATATGTTTAAGTTTAATCCTGGAGGAATGTTTAAGGTGTGCCAGGCAGGAGCTTAGTTGAACTGGGAGATGAGAGGGAGAGGGGGGAAGAAGAGAGAGAGGAGAGAGAGAGAGAGAGAGAGAGAGAGAGAGAGAGAGAGAGAGAGAGAGAAAGATGATCTCTGAGCTATCAGGTGTTTGAGTTGAGCAACCTATTAGGAAAAACCCCAAAATGAAAGTGTTACAGAAGACCAAAGAAAAATCAAGCAATGCTTTTAGGGAAAAGGAGTTACACTGTTTATTTACGCTAGTGGACTGAGCGGAATAACTTCCCAAATCTGAGTAAAGTAACATGCAGGGGGCTTCTCTCTTATATCTTTCTGGGGTCTTTGTCCCACAGATATGGACTATGCTTCGAGGCTTTTTGCAGGTTTTGCCAAAAGGCCCCAGGTATTGGGGTCTTGAGACCATATCTGATAGTCTGGCCTAGTGCCAGATTTAATTACACCCCCCCCCCACACACACACACACACCCCGGGCAGTGCACTGTCCACAGTTTTATAGCCTTTGTATTTTGATAACAGGTTCTGCAAAACCAGTTTCTGGGAAAGAGGTAGTGACTTAATTACAGGTTATCAAGAATGTACACTGGGCTTGCTAGCACAGATTCAAATTGCTAGTCCCTTCCCCCTCTTCAATCCCCCCTCCCCAAATATCAGGGTTACATTGGAATTAGCCTTTTAACCGCCCCCCCCAAAAGCATTGTCTTTATTTATGTACTTTGATGGTCTTAGCAAGGCTAAAAACAGAGCAAATGGAATGGCACACAGTAGAGGGTCCGGTGGATCAGCACAGACCGAGATTGCCTCACTGCTGAGGAGGCCAGAACAAAGGTTTCAGCAGTGTTATGGATGCAGGGGTAAGAAGCAGTGTGAGGGCTGATGGCTCAGAGTGGAAAAATACTCAGTGCTTGGGGTAGGGGAGAAATGTGTTCAAGCCCTCTGCCCTCACAAGAAGGCTTTTGCAGAGGCATGTGAAGAGGACCTAGGCCCAGGGCCTTAGATAAAAAGACCTAAGAATATGTGCTCTGGGGCTAAGGGCTAGCAATGCAAATATGTATAGAGCATGACCAGCTCAGGGCCTTTGAGTCCTCGACTGCACTTCTTCTTAACAATTGTAATGTGGTAGTCATGTACCAAGTGTGGTATGAGGATGGCATCCTTCCCCCATGAGGCCTGCCAGATAAAACCTTTATAATTGCCTAGGCCAGACCTCCAAAGTCACACACAGGTTTTTATTTACTTATTTTTTTACCTGACATAGACTTTGTAATTTTATTTACTGATGTTTAACTTTCTGATTAAACAGAATGTGTATTATGGCAACAATAGAGAAGATAAATACCTTTAACTGTAGCCATCCTAATAAAAGAGTAATATGCAAGTTGACCAAATAGTGGGCTGACCAGAATGACCTAGGCCCCTCCCCCTGGCTGGCCCCACCCCTGAGCAGGCACACACCCACCAATCAGAGGCACACTGCCCTCAGCACATTGACCTAGCCTGCCCATCCCAATTTCTTTTCTTTCTTTCTTTTTCTTCCTTCCTTTCTTTCTTTCTTTCTTTCTTTCTTTCTTTCTTTCTTTCTTTCTTTCTTTCTTTCTTTCTTTCTTGCTTTCTTTCTTGCTTTCTTTCTTGCTTTCTTGCTTTTTTTATTGATTATGGCATCACATAATTGTCATTTCCCCCTCATTCCCATCCCAGACTCCTCCCTACATATACTCCCACCCCTCTGTTGTCCATGGCCACTGGTTAGGCCCATATGCATGCATACAAGTCCTTTGGTTGATCTCTTCCTCTTACCCTCACCCTCCATTACTTTCCCTCTGAGGTTTGAGAGTCTGATCACTGCTCACACACAGGTTTTTAATCAGGAGCAGGACTCTGCATTATGATAATAGATGTATTCATTATCCCTCTTTTAATATTCACAATGAAACAGGAATTTTAGGGGTAAAATAGGACAGGTTTAGGAATTTTTAGAACTTAAGGGGACCATGGAGGAAGCACAGGGCTGCAGAGCAGCAGAAGGTATTTTTACATTTAATAGGGAAGCTGAAAAGCAGCAACAACTACAGGTCCATAGAATGAGGGAGCTGAGAACAGCAAAAGATCTATATTTACAAAATAAAGGGAAAGAAGCCCTTCATCCAGAAGGAGAAGAAGAAAACCCAAAGGGAATAGAAAAACAATAAGGAAGGAGGGAGGGAACTTCACATGTCCCATGTGAGGTTCACCTTTGAGCCCAGGAGTTACTATAGTAACCAGTCTAAGGGACTACTGACCAATCAGAGGGGATATCAAGACACCAGGATCTGCAGCCTTTATAAGCCATAGAGAAAAGGAACTCAGTGGAACCCTTTCCCACTCCCCACGTGGGAGTCCATTCTGTGGGACCCTTTCCCTCTCCCCATGTGGGAGTCTGTACTTGTTCTTCAACAAATCTCCACCTTTGCTATACCACCTTCTGTCTGTGGATTCATTCTTCAATTCTCGGCAGAAAAAAAATCTGGGTTCCAGTACAAAAATTCCATTCAACAATAGTGCAGTGTGATTACTTATGCTTCATTGTTTACCTGGGGGTTACACTGTTAAATTATTTACATAAGTTTACAAAAATATTAGCTATGAGAATCAGAGATAACTTGAGTCTAAAACTCTTATTCACACTCTATATTTGTAGGAAAGCAAATTTTAACCTCTACCATAGGGTTAAGTTTTTGGCTAGGCCTGAGAATTATATTAACAGGAAAAATCATACAAAGTTATTAATAGAAGTTTTATGTGTCCCAGAAGACTTTATAAGGAAATGAAGACCTAAGAAAGTGGCAAAACCTAAATCCTAAACAAAATGAACAAAGGCAATTGTGGAAAAGCAACTAACCTATGTAGGGAGATAAATAAAGTAAAACATATTTTAACTAGATTTGAACAGAATCCTCTTGGTCTCAACTTAATTTTTTGTTTGTGTTTTTTTAAATATATTTTTATTAATTTCAGAGAGGAAGGGAAAGGGAGAGAGAGATAGAAATATCAACGATGAGAGAGAATCATTGATCGGCTGCCTGCTGCATACCTCCTATTGGGGAGTGAGCCTGCAACCTGGCATGTGCCCTTGACAGCAACCCTTTAGTCCAAAGGCCAATACTTTATCCACTGAGCCAAACTGTCTAGGGATAGTCTCAATTTCTTATCCTTGATAAGACTCTTACCTTCCTTCTGCTTTAGAGAAGGCATCTTTTACATGGTGATTTCATCTCCTTCTTTTAGGAAGAAAAAGAAAAGTCAGTGTTTTTCTTTTATCTTGTTTTTCAAGTGCCTTTATTTCAAGATACTCAGTATGTCAGAGTGACACATTAGGGATGGATATTCTAACCCTGTTCATATTGTATACTGTTTTCTAATGAACTAAATGTCCAGTAACAACTATATCATGAAAGGAGGTTAATCTCTTTTACTCTCTTTTCCAAAGCTTCCTTTTTTCTTTCACTGAGTATTCCCAACTTCATTCTGTCAATTTTTTGTAATATTTTAACTCTCATTTTTTAATCTCCTAACCTGTTTTTCAATAACTTGAGATAAGTGAATTATTTCTCTTCATAGCCTTTATTTTATACCTACTCTCTTGGTTGAGTACATCAATTTGAGTGCTTAAGTGGAAATCTTTCCTTCCAGTTTATTTTAGAAGGCCAGTTTTCTACAACATGTATTTGAGTCCCTTCCACACTGGCCTTTCACACGTTAGACAACTAAAGCATTATTGCATATTAGCTTCCTACAATCCCAATGAAAGTCACAGCTCCGAAGTATGATTTTTTCTAATTTTTATTTGTTCTGATACATTATATTTACTTTTCATATATTCTTGTGTTGTTATTTTTTTTTAATTGAAGGGATGATCTGGGTGGAATAATGGTGGTGATGTCCATGCTAATGTCTGTGTAACTTTCATTTCACACATTAGATCTTGAGAAAATCTAGCTATTCTTCACTGTGGGAAAACAAAAAGCAAAATCTTTACAAATGAAACAATTAATTCTTTATAATCATGCTTTATAGTGAGTAGAGATGGAGCAACAAATGCGGGAGGATGCTGAAAATACCAGGAACCATGGCAATTCTGCTTTGTGAGGTCAGGGCATATTGAAATGTAGGAAGTGAGAAAATTAAGGTTAGCATATAGGACTTCTTGTTACTTCAAATTCTTAAGAAAGCATGATAGTTCCAGGAGAAATGCTTTATCTGACTACTTCAATGTGATTATTTGTTTACTTTCCCCTTTCAGTTCAAAAATAAACTAGAAGTATGAGAGGTAACATACACTGTTAAGGATATTTCTGAGCCAATGTCCTCTATCCTCCCTAATTAGTCCTTAATTTCTGGTAAGACAAATGGCATTTTTGGATCACTACTTCACATTCCATTTTCTCCTTTGTGAAGGCTCCCTTTGTCCCAATTCCAAATCAGAGGTCCAGCAAATGAGTCTGCCTACTTGGGGACACCCTGTTACAGAAAACCAAAGAAGAACAAAGCAATACTTAGATGGAGTTACACTTATCATGCTCAGGTCCAGAGGAAAATGTCACTCAAATTCTGGGCTCTAACATGCAGGAATTTTCCCTATTGACATATTTTTACCTTCTATGTCTCCCAAATATAGGGTGTTTCCAGCCCCTTTTGTAAGTACTTACAGAGCCTGAATGTGCTGTGGCCTTAAGACCTCAACCAGAGTCCTTGCCTAGCACTAGCACTTTGTCTGGGGAAGGTTTAATGGCCTATCTGAAGTG
The DNA here is from genome assembly GCA_963924515.1 of Vespertilio murinus. Lineage (NCBI taxonomy): Eukaryota > Metazoa > Chordata > Mammalia > Chiroptera > Vespertilionidae > Vespertilio > Vespertilio murinus. The sequence continues at coordinate 71,708,671 of OZ004707.1, forward strand.
GAAGTAGTCTTAGCAAGCAAGAATTTACAGAAGTCAAATAGCAGGGTTAAAATTTCAAACAGCAGTAATAAAAGATGGATGCTTCAACCCTGTGCAGTCTTCTCTAACATTTTATTCCAGCAACATGGTAGCATAAAATTACATTTCTTTTTTAATATAAAATTATGGGCTTTTTGAAGATAAAGATGATAAATGAATATTTATTAAAATAATGAAACTTTTAAATAAATCTTCCCCTAAATATACATAGAGACCGAGGAATTGAATTGGAAATAGTATATGCCTTAACAGGTTCCATGCTTCTGTAAGTCATTCAGAGTTTCAAGAAAACCTCTCATTTCTGTATATTTACAGAAATATGTTTTCAATTTTTTTCTTAATTTATAAATTTTATTTAATCAATTCTGTGAGTTTAATTTTGATATGCCAATAATCACTATCCAGATTAGGGCACTGATGCCAGATAGGATGATGTGTTTAAATAAGGATCTGCAATAAAATGGAAAATGATGACATACATAAGTGTCTCTAAAACCTCAATAATGATAAAATTGGCAAATTTGTGTTACCCAGCTAGGCAAATAAAAAATTATCATGGGAAACGATTGACTACTTATAAATCTTTTGCATAACAGTTTCAAAGAATGCTGTAGCCTACATATGTAATCTTGTACCCTTGAGCTTAAGTGATCTCTTTCCTTAGAGATTCTTGTAACAAGCTTATGATACTGGAACACCAGCATTTCCACTTTGCTAAGAGAAAATGCAGTTACAATGTGGTGAACCACAGCAAGCTGTTGCATTTAGTGGTCATACATCTACAACTTTTGGTTGGCGCATTTTCATAATTTTTGGTTGTCAAAACCTAGCATAAAATTGACTTTTGTTATTCCTGCTATATGCACCAGACATAATAAAGTAAAATGTGAAAAGATGTCCACCTTTTTGCATATGATGGTTCCTTTGTATGGAATGTCCTTTCCCCAAACATGTTTCTTCATTAATTATTGTTGATGTTTTTAATATTTAAATCTGCTGCTGAACACAAGTGCCACTTCATTCAACATCATTGAATGAAGGGGAAAAAATACCTCTCTCATTTTATTAAAACATTCTAATTTCTTATCCATGTTTCCTTATGAGCATAGCCTTTTGCAAATTTTTATAGGTAATTCTTTTGTTTTGTAATAATTGATTTATTTTTCCCTTTTTCCACTCCCCTACCAGCAGCTTTGTGGAGATAACATCATGTAAGGTGAAAGTGTAAATTTGTCGGTTTGATACTTACATATTGCAATAAAATGACCACTATGACATAAAAAGAAATGATAATTATATAACACCTCTATCATGTTATATAATTATCATTTCCTTTTGTGTGGTGAGAACATTTAAGATGTACTTTCTTAGCAACTTTCAGCTAACAGAGTATTGTTAACTATGATCACAAAGCGATTCACTAGTTTCCCAGAACTTAATCATCGTCTAACTGGAAGCCGGTACTCTTTGATCAACATCTCCCCATTCCCAACACCTCAGACCCTGGTAATCAACATTCTATTCTGTGGCTTAGGAGTTCAGCTTTATTATTATCATTATTATTATTCCACATTTGAGTAATATCATAGAATATTTGTTTTTCTCTGTCTGAATTATTTCACTTAGCATAATGCCTTTAAGTTAGACCCATGTCATTGCAAATATCAGGATTTCTTTCTTTTTATGAAATAATAATCAGTTGCATACATGTACAATATCTTCTTTATTGATTTGTCTGTTGGTGGTCATGTAGTTAATTTTCATATTTGTCTATTGTGCATAATGCTGCAGTAACCCTGGGAGTGAAGAAATTGCTTCAAGATCCTGTTTTCATTTCTTTAGGACATATAAGGAGAAGTATCATATGTTTGATCTATTTTTAATATTTTTGTGGAAACTGTATACTATTTTCCATGGTGGTTGCACCAATTACATTCACACTAACAGTGCAAAAATGTTTCTTTTCTCCACATCCTCACCAATACTTAATATGTCTTGTCTCTTTGATGATAGCCATCCTAACAGGATGAGATACTATATGACTGTGGTTTTTATTTGCATTTCCCTGCAGGATTAGTATGTTGGACACATTTTTGTATTTTGGCTATTTTTCTGTCTTCTTTGGGAAAATGCTAGACAGTTTCTCTGCCTGTTTTAAAATGAGGTTATTTGCCATTTTTGTTATTAAGTTATATTGGTTCTTTATATGCTTTAAATGTTATCTTTTTGTCAAATTTATGGTTTTCAAATGTTTTATTTCTAAAGTTGCCTTTTTATTTAGTCTATTTTATTATTTCATCTTATCTTATTTTGCTGTAAGAATCATTTCCTTTTCTTAATAATAGAGGCTATAGCTGTAAGTTTGTTGTTAGAGGTATAATCACAGTGTTTTAGAGTGCAGAAAGAAAAGACCAAGACAGAAAATTTTATTCATATTTGATATAACAAACATTTGTGAATGTTTACTGTGTTTCAGGCACTCAGAAAAATCATTTAGAGTAGTATATGCATTCAAAATATATGCATCTTGCAGTTTCAGTAGTGACATAAATACAAGGTTAAATAATATGTGCAAATTATTACGGCAGATATCAGACACATTTTGTGAGAGTATTATTCATGTGTTACTTTCAAGATAGAAATTATTGAGGAATATATGAAAATAAATAAAAATTGAATTTATAATGTTTTCTTATTAAAACTCAATAAACTGGCCCTTTTACATTAAAAGTAAGTTTTCACTATTAAATAAATATATATTATTAATTTTAATAGCTGTAAATTTAAGAATACATTTTGCTTTCATTTCAAATAGTTAAAACTAATTGTTAAGAACCAGAAATAATAGAAGATAGGTTCACCATGTATATCAAAAGGAAGAGTAGGTATATATATATATATATATATATATATATATATATATATATATATTTTATTGATTTTTCACAGAGAGGAAGAGAGAGGGATAGAGAGTTAGAAGCATCAATGAGAGAGAAACATCAACCAGCCGCCTTCGACTTCTGCGCACCCCCCAATGGGGATATGCCCGCAACCAAGGTACATGTCCTTGACCGGAATCAAACTTGGAACCTTCCAGTCCACAGACTGACGCTCTATCCACTGAGCCTAAGTATATACATACACACACACACACACACACACACACACACACACACACACATATATATACATACACACACACACACACACACACACACACACATATATATATATATATATATATATATATATATATATATATATTTGGGGTTTTTTTATTGATTTTACACAGAGAAGAATTGAGAGAGATAGAGAGTTAGAAGCATCGATGAGAGAGAAACATTAACCAGCCGCCTTCGCCTTCTGTGCACCCCCCAATGGGGATGTGCCCGCAACCAAGGTACATGCCCTTGACGGAATCGAACCCGGGACCTTTCAGTTTGATGTCCGACGCTCTATCCACTGAGCCAAACTGGTTTCGGCCATATATATATATTTTAAGTGACACATTTCTCTATTCAGACATGTAATCTCAGTTTATATTCAATTTTTTTTCTGGGGTGAGAACTGCGGTAAATACTATACCACATGCATTATGCTTAATCAAAACCCATTCCCCAATGGCCATAAAAAATTTTTGACCATTGATCAACACACACACACACACACACACACACACACACACAAGAACAATAACAACAACAAGAAAAACAACCACAAAACAAATCACAGTAAATTTAAAAATATAATAATAATTATTATAAGACTTAATTTTTCACTTATGGTAAAACCAAGTCAATCAGAGTAAAATCTCTCCATGGCCAGTGCACAGAAGAGATAGAAAGAAGCTAAACGAAGCAGATATGTAATCAGAGCAGATACTTTTCAGAAAATGTTGTAGGAGAGAACTTCTCTGTAATTAAACTTTGTCTGAAATCCTGTGCTAACAAATTTGCAACAGTAGTAAAATCCATTATGGGTACATATTTGATAAACATTATCCATAAAATATGAATGTAAAGCAATTCAGAGAGTGAAAGAAACTAATATCCGCCGATCATCCATCATGTATGAAGGGTATAATTTAAACTTCATTGACATCCTGTAATTTAGAATTCTTAGCTCTATTTTGTAGAGAAGAAAGTAAATCATTCATCCAATAAATATATAATGAGTGCCTACTACGTGTCAAGTGCTATTTTAGGTCTTAAGGATGCAGCAACTAAAGTCTCTTAACTCTTGGAGCTTACATTTTTGTGGGGATTGATAGGCAGCAGTATATAAACAAATATATATATATATATATATATATATATATATATATATATATTTATATTATATGTCACTTGATGATATATAATAAGTGCTATGGATAAAAAAGGAATAATAAAAGGAGATAGTAACAGGAAATGGAGGAGGTTGTATATTTTATATAAAGTGGTCAAAGAGTCCAGAAAGAGTGCCATTAGAGAATTTGAGAACCAAGACATACTAGTAGAGAGGGAGAGACGGGGGAGGGAGAGGGAGAGAGGAGAAAGAGAGAGGGGGTGGGGTTTGCTGGGTAGAAGAAATGATAGGTTCAACGCATGATCAAAAAATACTAAGAGGAAAGTCAGAGTGCCTTGAGCTGGAGAGTAGAGATAAAGATGAGATCAGTAGTAGGGATCAATATACATATTTCATCTTTCACTAGTTAAGTAATTGGAAAGCAATGGAGTTATGTCAAAGAAGTGACATAACTTTGGTAGATCTGGATCCTTTGCGAATAAATTCTTGTGCAAGCCAAATACACATGCTGACTGTGCCTGGCTCTGGACAGTCTGTTTGGAGCTATCACGGATCCAGGTTTGTGGCTCCTCAGCAGGGCCTGGGTGCAGGTGGAAAGGACCAGGCTGCTCACCAGAGTCTGCTTTTACTAGCACTTGGCCCAGGTCAGATCAGCAAGTCTCAAAGCACTCAGGACCCTCTTCTGCTGCAGGCAGTCTTTTAGGCTGTTACTTAAGGAGCCTTGGGCTGTGCTCCTCAGCAGGGCCTAAGCACCAGGGCAGTACTAGAGGAATTCCAATGGGTGGGGCTATTGCTTCCCCTCAGGCTGATGCTGCAATGGAGGGGAATGCTTGCCTGAAAAAGATGGTCTGCAGTATTGGGAATAACTCAACACAGGAAACCTGGAAGCTCACCTCTCAGCTATCTCCCCAGACCAACCTACCTCTCAGACTTTCCTCTTGAAGTTCTAGCACACTCTGCTCCCCCTCTGTGGGACCCCCAGGGTGAGTGGCTGCAAACAAAATTCTGTGTGTTAGTGCTTTAAGAGGATGCCTGTGTTTCTAGCCATCTCTCCCAGGCAGAGAGAAAGCTTGCTGCTGTTCATAACCAGATGTTATGTGGGCACCTTTCCTGGTTCTGGTGCTCTGGGTTAAGGGCCTGGCTTGGATGTTGAACCTATTGTATTGTAAGTCAGCAAATGAGATACAAGATGCCTAATGAGCCAATTAATTAAGAGTTCTTTATTGAGCATGGCCCAGAGAGAGGTGCCTCTTCCAAATCTCTGAGCACCACATACACGAAGTCTCCCGCATTTATACTTTTCAGCCTCCTTGTTTGCAGATATTACAAAGGGTTCTGTGTGAGTTATTGAAACAGACAGTCATAACCTTGAATACATAATGAGTTTATACTTGAAATAAGAATGTGGGAGTTATTATCAGTATTAGTCCATTTTAGTCTATTTGGATGAAATAGACTACATTGGATGACTAGCTTCTAAGGTCAGATAGTTAAGTTTGTCTTTTTCTAATATTTGAACTAAAAACAAAGTCATATTATAGAATAAGAGACTGTCTTAAAGTGACAGAGTTTACAATGACAGAGTTTACAGGACTAGGGACTATCTAGCAAAAGCAGAGAATTTCAAACAGCAGTTTTATACAAGGTGGAGGTTACTATGCTTCAGAACACACACTTCTTAGGGAGAATCCCGCCCCCTGCCCTCTGCCCCACAGCTGCTATCCCTCTGAAACTTCAGCTCCTGCCCAAGAGTGCCCAGCCAGACCTGGTGTGCCTCCACGCCTCCAAAAGGTTTTGGTGATCTCCTCAGTAAGTCCTTGGTTATATGGCTTCTCTCCAGCTAGTTTTCAGTTGGTTATTCAGGATGATTTTTCTATAATTTAGTTGTAATACCAGTTTAGTCCTGGAAGGAGGTAAGTATAGTTTCCTCCTAATCTGCTGCCATTTTCAGGAAAATCAAAACATGGTTTATAAATGATTAAATCATGCAAAATACTTTAAATAAAATATTATGCTGGATTTTTTTTCTTTTTATCACTAATTTTCTCTAAATTGGAAATGATAGGAATTCATTTTAATGGAGAAAATGAAGACGGTGAACTTCATTGCAAAGATGGAAATTCAGCAAATATAAACAAGCCATCATAGCATCTTAAAATTTAACAAAACAAAAAAGTATTAATTAAGCAACATAAATGTGTTATTTGTTCTTTTTATAGAAAAAGCATACAATTTATTAAAACATTATTGCTTTGATCATAATTATATAAAATACGTTAATACTATATGAAATAAAAACATTTCCTGATTATTAAATATTGTGTGGTGTGGAAAAAGAAAATAAACATCATCTTTAGCCTTATTTCATGAGCAGATTTTTTTAAAAAACAGCTTTAAAACATGAACTATTCAAACATGAAAAAATTAAGGCTAATGTAGGTTCCCCCCCCCCCTATAGATATATGGTTTTTGTACTGTCATTTCCTTTTAAAAACCATGTTCTGTGTTTCATTACAGGAAGCACCTTTATATCATGCTATAAACTAAAGAGGCTATTTATGACTCACTGCAAAATTAGAGCAACTTTTATCAGCATCACACAGTAATAAAATCATCTTTTTTGTGATTATAATTACAAAGTTTCATATCCAGCACTGTGTCATTCTAACATTTAGATTCATTTTTTTCTGTTCTGCTTGTTCCATTATTTTGAATTTTAGATTCAATTGTTGATAGATATGTATTTATTATTATTTAATCTCTTCCTCCTCCTCCTCCTCCTCCTCCTCCTCCTCCTCCTCCTCCTCCTTCTTCTTCTTCTTCTTCTTCTTCTTCTTCTTCTCCTTCTTTTTCTTCTTCTTCTTCTTCTTCTTCTTCTTCTTCTTCTTCTTCTTCTTCTTCTTCTTCTTCTTCTTCTTCTCAAATACCCTTTAACATTTCATGTAATACAATACTGGATGGTGATGATGAACTCCTTTAGCTCTTTGTCTGAGAAGTTATATGTCCTTTGACTCTAGTCTTGGTTGTAGGTCCTGATCTTTCATCACTTTGATCATTTCTTGCCAAACCCTTCTGGCCTTCAAAATTTCTTTGGAGCCATCAGCTAATAGTCTTATGAGAGCTCTCTTGTAAGTAATTAACTGCTTTTAATATTCTCTCTTTGTCTTTAACCTTTGACATTTTAATATGATGTGGGCCTCTTTGGATTCCTCTTGTTTGGGACACTTTATGCTTCCCACACTTGTATGTATATATCCTTCATCAGGTTAGGAAAAGTGTTATATTATTATTTGTTTAAATTGGTTTTCAGTTTCTTCCTTTCTTTCTTCTCCTTCTGTCACCCCCATAATGTGAATTTTGATTCTCCTGAATTTGTCTCAAAGGATCCTAGGACATACACTGTCCTAATTTTTTGCTGTCCTGATGTTTATTTATTTATTCTGCATTCTTATGTTCCAAAATCACTGATTTGATTCTCAGCTTCATCTATTCTACTATTTTTATTTTAAATCTTCACCTGAGGATATATTTTTCCATTGCTTTTAGATAGAGTGAAAGGGAGGGGGAGAAAGAGAGGGAAAGAGAGAGAAAAATACATCAATGTGAGACACATCGACTGGTTGCCACACCTGCCCTAATAGGGCTGGGGGATTCAGTCTGCAACTGAAGAATGTGCCCTTGATGGGAAATCGAACCCATAATTCTTTAGTGCTTATGCCTATGGTCTAGCCCAGGGGTGGGCAAACTTTTTGACTCGAGGGCCACAATGGGTTCTTAAACTGGACCGGAGGGCCGGAACAAAAGCAACCTGACCATGCTTCCACTCTCATCTTGGGCTGCTGGTGAAGGAGCGGAGGGGATAGCAAGATAACTCTAGGCTCTTTCAGCTCCTCGGGCCGGATAGAACAGCTGAACGGGCTGGATCTGGCCCGCAAGCTGTAGTTTGCCCACGGCTGGTCTAGCCACTTAGCAAAACTAGCCAAAACATCTACTCTACTATTGATTCCCTGTAATTTATTGTTCATGCCAGTGGTCTTATGTAGTAGGTGTTTTGTAGGATCTTGGGGCACAGTTTCCCTGGTTACCCTAGTTGGGAACTCCAGGTGCTCCTTCCCTACCCTTTGTACACTCCCCTGCTGGTAGCTGAGCCTTGATTGTTGTTGACACATTAATGGGAGGGTTTTACCCCTAGTCTAATTGACCATCTGTAATGACTGGCTGATACCCCTTGCCACTGTGAAGGATCCGCTGTGCAGGGGCCTGCCCCACAGAGGAGGACATTCTTCAGCATGGCTCTGGTGCCCATTAAGTCCATCCTTTGAGTGTGTCACTTGTGGAGGTGGAGGTGGTTGGGTGAGGCTTCAACTTGGTCTGAAGTTTTCTACTGTATGTGTTGGCTCTGGAGCCTACCCTGAGGTGCAGTATAAGATCAGAAGCTACCTGGGTTCTGCCCGGGGCCACCCAGCATGAGCGCCAAAGCAGTATGTAAATGGCTGCTACTTGTGCTGGATTGGGAGGTGCCCAGGCAAGGCCAACCTGTGACCCAAGGTAGGCTGCCACTAGGGCCAGGCCACTTACTGAGAGGTGCCAGGCACACTGAGGCCAGCCGGAGGCTGCTTCTTTGAGAAATTTTAGGAGAGTCTGAAGCATGAGCCAAGACAAGCCATTTGTATAAAAAAAGTCACCGGAAACAGCTTGGGTGAGCCTGCAGGTTGGGTGGGTCTGAGTCTCAGGGAAATCCCCAGAGCAGCCAAACAGTGAGCTAGTTACATTGAGACTCAGATATGGCACCCACCTGCCGGTTCTGTGCAGGGAGGACTCTGAAAAGGGACAATGTTCTCTACCAGAGCTTCTAACTGGCAGAGCGCTGCCCTCCATCTCCCCCCTCCCTTCGCTATGACAGACAATTCAGTTCTTCCGCTGGTATCTTTGGAGCTGCTGCCCCAGCATTTGAGCTTAGAGCCAGTGAATCTAAGTCCATTCACAGACAGTTTAAATAGAACTGTCCAGGCCTCCCACAGTTCTGCATCTCTCTCAGCTATAATCCTTGCTGTTTTTTAAAGTCAGGAGTTATGGGGACTTCTCTTTCTGGCCTTATAACCCTGGGCTGAGGGCCTCGTGTGGGGATGGGACTCTTCACTTTTCAGGGGGCACCCCTGGAGGCAAGATATCCCTCCTGGTTTTGTTTGTTTGTTTGTTTGTTTGTTTTTATCCAGCATCCAGTATGTTCCATGTCCCTGCTCCTTCTTCCGGTCTCAATGTGGCTCTTCTTTAAATTATTAGTTGTCATACTTCCATTCAGCTAGACTTTAAGTGATTCTAAATAAGAGTTGTTGTGTAGTTTAGGTGAAATTTTGATGTGGATGTGGGAGGATGCAAGTACCACTTTCACATATGCTATCTCCATGACCAGAATCCCCTAGATTAATTCATTCTAATGCATTTGTTTAAATGGTTGTTCCATTTTTTTGCAATAAAATGTGTCTCTCAGCTTTCTGTAAATGTGGAGATACCCTATTATTCCTTGTAATGGTGACCAAATTCTAAGTTATTTCCTTCCTATAACTGCAACTGGAACTATCCAATAAGCCTTGGGTTTTATCTCATTTGGGGGGCTTGAATATGGTCTTAAATAATAAAACAAGAGAAATGGCAAGATTTGCTCTCTTTTTCTCATACAGGAGAGCTTTACAGTTACATTTGGGAAAAGAATCCTATAGCTGAATCTCTAATACACCAGCTGGACAATTACTGTCCTGGTTTGATTTGGTTAAAAAGATGCTTTCTACAAAGACTGCAAATTGCCGTAAGTGGACTGAAGAGATAGTGCTATTTTAATAGTCCTAGTTCTTTCTTTATATATTTTTAATAGCTGACCATTACAGGCATTACAAAAATGTCAGCTCTATTGTCCCACGAGTCATGATTTTCCTAAGCACCCTTCACTGGGAGGTACATAGACAGCTGTTAATCACAGTGTCGGCATTTTTTTTCAGAATTGCAGTGTTATTTGGCAATCATATTCTCTCTTCTTTGGATGGCTATTGTATGTATAATTTCAGTCCATTATAGCACTATGTGGCAAATGCATACCCTGCCTTCTGGCTTCTTACTGAGCATATAATTACTTTTTTTTACTTATGCTATCAGATAAGGTAGATTTGTTGTTATTAAATAATACTTCTGCCTTTTAAGAATGCTGCATTCAATAGTAATTACTTGCTCTGAGAGAGCACATTTGAACATTGTCTATGGTATAGTATACCTTTATGCTATAAAACATTCACTTTTCTTTATGAAAAGTGAAAATCTGAAAACTTGTCATCATTTATATATTAGAAAAATAAAATTATTTTTGATATCCTTATATAACTACATAAAATACACATATGTATATATATATATATATATATATATATATATATATATATATACACATCTACCTAAAAGCTTAGATCATAATTTTGCTTGCAAAAATATGAAAGATTGAGAAACAGCTGTTGAAGTTTTTGACTACGTTTATTATAACCTTGACTTTAAAAATACTTAATTAGGATAGGAGAGTAATCAGGCTCTGGTGTCTGTGTATTCAATGAACACTCTTCTATGTAGATTTATCAAAATAATGTCTGCTTCTTTCCTTTCCATGAAGCTGTGTAGCTGATCAAGAGGACACATTTTACTCATGGAGAAATATAATTTTACTTAGTCTATGTGAGGGAATATAATTTTCTGAAAAAGTTTCTAAGAAAATATATCAAACTGCTGCTGTTATCTCCATTCTCATTAGGGAATATATAGCCAAAAGGATTGCAAGACATTTTCAGTACCAGTAAATGGGAAAGATGCAATAATAAATAATTCAATCACTAAACAATAGAAACGTTAACAGAAAGATCAACAATTAATTTTGAAATTACCAACTCAGCTGATTTTTAGTTTTACCCGGGAAGATAATTTTTCTACAGATTCTAAAGTAAATCAAGTTATTTGTAATTGAGTGTGAATAAATTAATAATAGTCATGCTATTCTGAAGAAGCAAAATTAATATAATTTTTAGGTAAAATATTTGTGAGAAACTTAATAATATTAATGGTTGTTATACAATAGTTGAGTTTGTTAAAAGTTCAAACATGATACATTCTCTAGGCCATAGGAAGAAACCTGGTAACAAAGGCCATGAATGCCCCAAGAAGTGCTTTTTTTTTGGCTTTTAATACTAAGTCCTAAAAGCAATGTATCCAGCCCTAGCCGGTTTGTCTCAGTGGTTAGAATGTTGGCCACTGGACTGAAGGATCAGACGTCCAATTCTGATCAAGGGCATGTACCTTGGTTGCAAGCCCTAGCCCTGGTTGTGGCACATGTGAGAGGCCACCAATCCACGTGTCTCTCACATCAATGTTTCTTTCTGTCTCTCCTGTCTTTTCCACTATCTCTAAAAATCAATAGAAAAGCAATCCTTGAGGGAAGATTAACAAAAAAGAAAAATAAATTTTAATTTATCTAGGCATTTTAATGCTTTATTGTATTACTAGAGGCCCAATGCATGAAAATTCGTACAAGAGTAGGCCTTCCTTTACCCAGCTGCTGGCACTGGCTTCCCTCTGGCACCCAGGGCCAGGGCTGCTTCCCTCCTCCGGCCACCCACAGGCACCTGGGACCCAGGCTGCCTTTCTTCAGGCCATCGGGAAGGACATCCGGAATGAAGTCCAAAAGACATCCGATCTAATTAGCATATTATCCTTTTATTGTTATAGATAAACAGCACCATACTGATTGGCTTACACTGATTCCGTGTCACATATTTTCATTAATTGCATATTTACTGAAGGGATTTTTAGTTTGCTTACCCGATGAGAGGGATGGTTTTCAAGTTGTGTTCTATAAAGCCATGAAGAGCTCCGCAGAGTGACTTGGGGGAGGGTGACGGAATTGTGGAAGATGGCACGCTGCTTTTATCTGTATTTTGTAACAAACTTTTTAAACATAAAAATAAGCACTGACTCAAAGAATTACTTTTAATTTCTAAATAACCCTTCTCTATAAAAAATAAATAATAATTTTTCCTTATCCTGGCAAATCTTACTCAAATATAAACACAGTCAGAATTAATTCTCACCCTACTCCCTCAAAGGAAGTCAGATGCTTTGCATCACATACATTTTTTTTGTTTTTAATTTTATAGAGAAAAAAATCATTTTCATGTTATCTATAATTACATGATATTTTTATATAACTGAACACGATGCATTTTGAAGCATTTCAAATTCATGGAATTTTTGTAAAAGCTAGGATATTTCTTAACTCCTCATGAATTTCCTCATTTCCCATTTATAAAACTTTTATTATTTCAAGTTAACCATGCAACCAAAGGCAATAAGGAAGTCTAGGTCGGTAATATTACAAAATTATAAAATTTAATTTATAAAAATGTTTATATTTCTCAGTGACATAGCTCACTCAGTACATTTTAAATATTATCTATAATAATAAAAGTCTAAACAACCATTACAAATGAGCAGATGACTCAACAGGCTGCATGGGGCGACTAGGCTGGCAGGGGGGTTAATGAAGGTTGACTAAATGACTGAACAGAAGGCTGGGTGGGGCAATCAGGCCCACAGGGAGGGAGCAGTTGGGGGTAACCAGGCTGGCAGGGAGGAGGGCAGTGAGGGTTGACCAAATGACTGAGCAGCAGACTGTGTGGGGCAACCAGGCCCGTGGGGGGGGGGGCAGTTGTGGGTGCCAGGCCAGCAGAGGGGGGTAGTAAGGGGCAATCAGGCAGGCAGACAGGTGAGCAGTTAGGAGCTAGTGGTCTCGATTTGTGAGAGGGATGTCTGACTGCTGGTTGGACACCCCCAAAGGGGTTCCAGATTGGAGAGGGTGCAGGCTGGGCTGGGCCTCTAGTTGTGTATAACAAGGGTGTTTTGTTCATTAAATGCAGATGACCAAATCTAATGCCCAGAGATAGCAATTTAGAAGGTATGCCTTCAGAAATTTCTTAGAGTACATTTGGAGAAAGAAAACGTGAATTTATTACTTCTTTATTTCCATGCTTTCAATCACCTCTTTTATTCCAATTCAAACTTTCACTTTTTAAATAACATGTGAGATAGATCACATATGCAAGTATTTAGTTTACTGCTAAACATGTAAGTACATGTAAGTGGCTGTACTTGTATTCTCGCCCTGAAAGTTTATGGTTGAAGGAGAAATGGGGATGGTGCTAATGCTCCAGATTGACCATCTATAAATCTTGATTTCCATTACCATCATGTACAATCACCTTAAAAATAAAAAAGGAAATAGATTTTAAAAATACTGAATACAAATAATGGTTTGGAAATACTCCATATATTGCTAGAGGAATGAAATATGATAGGCAATTTTCACTGGAACATTATATACAAGAGATTCTGAGTTTAAAGGGACACAATTCACTACTTTTTAAAAAATTATTTTTAGAAGGATGTTATCTGGATTTCTGTGAAGCTTTATAATGCTTTTTAAAATAACTTGAAATATGCTCAAAAAGTAATTTCTCTTATTACTTTCTTTTTACCCATAAAGGGCACTGGCACATTTCTGATTTTGCCTAATTAATTTCTCCCATTGCAACCTTATTCAATAGATTATACTAATAAGTAATATGTTTATATCCATTGTCAAGTGATTAAGGGATGTACCATCATAATGTTTCTAAAGTCAATGAACACATTTGTTGCTGAGATACTCTGGTAAAATTGTTCCTCTGATTTTTCTCAAGATGTGAGCTACTAATCTTCAATGATCTGTACTACAAACAATTTTATTCTTAGTTTCATGTGTACTTAACCTTAATTAAATAACTAAAACCAATTCTGCAAAACTAACCTGTGAACTATTTAAAGATGTTTTTGTGCTATATAAATAAAATATGAAAACATTATAAATTAATTAAAGAAGTAAATTCATGAAATCTTATTCCATATATAATTGTTTTATAAATAATAGTAAATACTTTTATTGTATTATACTGCTGATTTTTGATGAAGAAATACTAAACCCAAGTATTTCAGATCAGAATTCATAAAGGAAGAGACTACTTTTGGATCACAAAAGAACTTGTCCTTTGCATGTTATTATGAGTTATTATAATATTTGTGTTATAGTTTAACTCTTTTTTAAAGGCTGTGAAGCTGACATGAGCCTAGAAAGAGTGGGTTAACTATGCTTGCTTAGAAGGGCATAATTTTATTTATTTTTTTAAAGACTTTGTCTAATGTTTGAATTATGTAACTGTTTTAATTATTTTTTTTATTATGAAACAAATTTGTACATGTTCTGTATTTGGAAGAAAATAGAAAAAAATAACACAAGATTATACAAATAAACTCCAGTATATAAGTCTATGATATATTTTGGGACTTATACACTTTAAAGATACTTTTTTGATGTAAATATGAGTGTATTTAAATAATCCATATTTGATTGGTTTTACTAAAAGCGAATCATGAAGCTAGTTATCACTTCATTTCAGATTTTGTGTTTCTTTTACTTTGAAATATAAAGCTAAAATAGTTATTTGGGTATTTTAGTGGGTGTTAAATGCATTCTAAGCATTTTTTGGACATTTTAACATATTAATAAGCAAATAAAAATTGGTTTTGCTACACTTGTTTTCTTCCTCAGTGATAAGCTTTCATTTTATATTCACATTCCTTGTATGTATGTCTCAAACGCATTAAGTTCATATTGATTCCCTGAATGGCAAGCTGGAATTCTCATTGTAGGTTCTTGTCTCAAGAAGTTTGAAGAATAAATTTTGTGGACTAAAAGATTTTAAGCAAAAGAGTAAATGTTTATTGCAAGCGCATACAAACTCCCCTCTGGGAAGGAATCCCTGTCCCCATAATTCCATAAGGGACGTATGCACAGGTGACCTAGGGTGCCTCAGCCAGAAATCTGACACGTAGGACCCTAGGTACTTAATAATTCCACCGAGCATAAATCACACAGGAGACACACATGCGATGCATGAATCACTCACAGTTTATTTACCAGAGTTCTGGTGGGTTCCAGAATCCTAGGCAGGCCACCCGGGAATCCGCACTGACACACACACACACACACACACACACACACACACACACACACAACTTTCTCCACCAACATGGTAAAAACTTAGTCCAGTTAGTCTCTTTGCCTAAGGGTTTATAAATCCTGGCAGCTTCTTTGTCTGTGTATGCCACTATCTATCTAATTGGACACTTTACAATTTTAGGTTCCCCCGGTGTTTTTTTCCAAAATAGGCAATTTTCTCCTTCCCTGCTTAGTATCATTTTCAAAGCTACCCCAGTGCACCCTCACCCCCTCCTCTTGTAAGATAGCCATGCTAGTGTCTAGGCTAGGAGCTGTCTCTGCCTATCAGGTATGCATTCCTCTCTCAGGGACCGTTCCCTAAAACTGCCTCTCCTATCTCTAAAGTCCTCTCTATATTAGTAAGCATCATTAAAACAATGAAAAGCAAAAAATATAAGAGGTGAATGACAGCTTTTAGTAGACTTGCCCAGTTTGTATTTATTTGTATCTGTAGTGAACCATTTATTAATCTTATTCTATACTTAGTATGGCAGTTAAATATTGGTTCAGTTGAATTAAAATAATCAAAATTTACTTTTTGGATAATTGTATGATAAAAAGTCACAAATAGATTTATTCAAGGAAAATTGATATAGACAGCTGGAAAGCCAAAAATCTTAGGGCTATTTTAATCTTTACCTTTTTTATTATTAGTACTAGCCAATCCTTTGTTTCATACTCTCCAAACAAACATAGAGTTGTTCCATTTCCGAGCACTTTCAATGCTCTCACTCTGAACCAAACTATCTCCATTTCCCATCACGTCAATCTAGTAGCTAACAGGCCTCCTTGTTTACTGTGTCTGATTTCTTATGCATTTTTCTTTACCTAGTATCTACACAGATACTTCTAAATACACAGCATAAGTTTCTAAATAAGAAACTCCAAAAGGCTATAATCTAACTCTTAACAAAATTAAAAAAATAACTTCCAACTCTAAATGAATTTTGCTTTCCTCTTTGACCCCATTTACTGCCATTTTGCTTTAGAACATGCAAAATAGGTGCCGCCCCTAAGATCTGTATCAGTTATCTACTGCAGCATAACAGAATCACCACAGATACAGCCACTTCATATAATACTCATTTAAACTCTCGGTTTCTGTAGGTCAGAGGAGTCCAGGAATGACCTAACTGGGTCATCTTTTTCGGGGAGCCACAGGGTTGCAATCAATATGTCAGGTGCGGGCACAGTCTCGTGTGAGGCTTGACTTGATGGATCTGTTTCAAAAAGTTAAATGCTGTTGGCGGATATCGGTTCCTCTCAGCCTACTGGCCTGAGGGGCTCATTTTCTTGCCTCCTGTCAGCCAGAGGCTGCCCTCATTTCCCGGCTGGTTGTTAGCTGGAGGCAGTCCTCAGTTTCTGCCACTCCAGCCTCTTCAAATGCCTGCTTGTTTCATCAAAGCCAACAAGAGAATTGTCTTCTAGCAAGACAGATGTTACAAAATTCTGCAACATAATTGAACAAGTGACATCCAATCACTTTTGTGTTACTCAACTGATTAAAAGCAAATCAACTTTTCTGTCCATACTCAAGATTATGTAAATGTGTAAATATTATGGATTGGGGGTCATTGGAACTTCCTTAAAGTGTGTGTGCTATAGGGTCTCTGCATGTCTCAATGCTGTCTCTTCCCTGAAAGGTTTTTCTTCAGATATTAACCTGGCTTCCTCTTCTCTTGCTGAATTTTGTATTCAAATGTCAATTTATCATAAAAGCCTTACTTGTCCCATATATAAAGAGTACTCTGTGGACAGTTTTTATTACTCTACCTTGCTTTAGTTGTTTTGTTTATAGCAGTTATAGCCACCATAGTATTTATTTTATTTCACTCTTGTAGATATACTTTCTTATTCTCTATGTTTTATTTTCAGACATATTTGCATCTTTCAAAAAAAGTGCAAAGTTCAAAAGAGGATGATGTTAAAAAATCAAGAGTTATTTTTTAAAAAAATAAAAATGTATAATATATACTTACTCTGCAATAGATAAAAACATGTAAAATATCATATATATTTGAACTGTCCAATATGATACTGGTAGACATATGTGTTTTTTTTTTAATTAGTCAAAATCAAATGAATTTTAAATATCAGTTTATCAGTTATACTAGTCACATTTCAAAAGGTCAATAGCTACACGTGCCTAGTCAACTGCAATCCACATAAAGGATATTGAATAATTACATCATTTCAGAAAATTCTATTGATCAGCCCTACTTTATCTATTTACCAAGTGTATTTTTTCCCCTCCATGACTGAGTTGGACATAGAAAATAAACTGTGTCTGAATCACCTTTATATCTTCCATGTCTATTCCAATATAAAAAGCCCAGTGAATTTTAGAGAAAGATTTGTTGAATGAAGTGATTTCTAAGTGAATGGTTAAAAACACATTTTGGGACCAACATGGGATTTATATAAATAATGCATCAAAATGTTTACTCAAGAGATATGTGTTGTTCTGTTTTCTACATTACTTCCTTATATTAGTTTTAAAAAGTAGGTTGCATTACTTTAAAGATGTACAAGCCAAAATGAAGTTTGTATCAGGAACAAAAAATTCACTCATGAAAAATGTCACTGTGAGTATAAGTTGAGGAAAATGCATAGTATTTATTATCCAAATACTATATAATATTATTCTCTTTCAAAAGACCCAATGATAAACAAATCATGCCTGCAGCCTGGCAGATCTCACCAGCACTAGGCTTGTTTCATCTTGCTCTGCGCCCCTTGAAGCTCATCATAAAATCAGTAGGAATTCTCTGTTCAAAGGGAACTCAAGACAGAAAACATTCCCTTCAATTTTGTGAAAAATAATTTTTTTTTCTGGTAAACAACAACCTGTCAATTTTTTAAAATAAGCTATTATTTTTGGAAAGTACATTGAACATGGAAAGAAAAGGTGATAGATAAGATAAAAAAGTGATAGAAATATACAGATAGAGCCCAAACCGGTTTGGCTCAGTGGATAGAGCGTCGGCCTGTGGACTGAAAGGTCCTGGGTTCAACTCTGGTCAAGGGCATGTACCTTGGTTGCAGGCACATCCCCAGGGGGGTGGGGAGGTGCAACAGGCAGCTGATTCTCTCTCATCTATGTTTCTAACTCTCTATCCCTCTCCCTTCCTCTCTGTAAAAAAAATCAATAAAATATATTATATATATATATATATATATATATATATATATATATATATATAAAGATACAGATATATAATCTCTCTATATAAAAGCCTAATATGCAAATTGTCCCCATGAGAGTTCAATCAGACCAATCACTTACTATGGCATGTGCTGCCCACTAGGGGGCAGCATGGGACAAGGAAGGCCCTGGCTAGCAGCCAGCAGCTGGGAAGGAAGGCCCCAATTGGCCCTGATTACAGGCCAGGCCTAGGTACCCTACCCGTGCACAAATTTCGTGCACTGGGTTTCTAGTATGTATATGTCTATGATACTACTAGAGGCCTGGTGCATGAATTCAGGCCAGTGATCAAGGACTATCAGGGGGCCAGCCAACCTGGAGAAGAGTTGGCTAGTGAAGAAGGGGGAGGGACCACGGGCAGTTCGCCATGGGAACACATGACCACCAGGGGGCAGCTCCTGTGTTGAGTGTCTGCCCTGGTGGTCTGCGCACATCATAGTGAATGGTTGATCAGTCATTCCAGTGATTCTTTCATAACAGTTGCTTAGGCTTTTATATATGTAGATAGTTAAGTCAATTAAATCTTATTTGTATTACTTGTAATTAAAAATTATAAGTAAACTAGAGGCCGGGTGCACTAAATTCATGGACAAGGGGTGTGTCCCTCAGCCCAGCCTGCACCCTCTCCAATCTGGGATCCCTTGAGGGATGTCTGACTGCCTATTTAGGCCCAATCCCAGTGGGAAGTCAGACATCCCTCTCACAATCCAAGACTGCTGGCTCCCAAAAGCACGCCTGCCCGCTTGCCTGATTGCCCCTAACTGTTTCTGCCTACCAACCTGATCATGCCCTACCCACTTGATTGATGCCTAACTGCTCCCCTACTGGCCCAATTGACACTAACTATCCTCCCCTGCCAGCCTGGTTGTCCCCAACTGCCCTCTCCTGCTGGCCTAGTCACTCCTAACTGCCTTTCCCTGCAGGCCTGGCTGCCCCCAATTGCCCTCCCCTGCAGGCCTGGTTGCCTCCAACTTCCCTTTCCTACAGGCCTGGTTGTCCCCACTGCCCTCCTCTGCTGGCTTGGTCACCCTCAACTGCCCTTCCCTGCAAGGTCTGGTCCCCCCAACTGCCCTCCTCTGTCAGCCTGGTCACTCCTGACTTCCCTTCCCAACAGGCCTGATCACCCACAACTGTCCTCCCCTGATGACCATTTTGTGGTGGCCATTTTTGACCACATGGAGGCAGTCATCTTATGTGCTGGAGTGATGGTCAATTTGCATATTATCTCTTTATTAAATAGGATAATTCCAATTTTTACTATTTGAATTAACAAGTATATATCTATGAATTCCTATATATTGTTTTATTCTTCTATGTGATGAGTAAAAGGTTTCTGGTAGCAAATTTTCTGGTATCCAAGGTTCCAAACAATATGTATATTTATTGTGATAAGTTCTCTTAAGGCCCATTTATCAACGAAATAAGACAATGAACATATGGAAACATAAGTGCAATTTAAAACTAGTAGAATTTATGGAAACAAATATAGACTATGGTTGTGAATATGGCTGAAGGGAAGACAAAGCACCTGGTCCAGCATCTTTTGAAACTTGCCATCTAAGAAGGTTCTACCCCTTCCACAGAAGATATTGAAACATTTCATTTATATATATCTATATACCTTTAACTCTACAACATTTCTTTAAGAAAGGCCTCTGCTGTGACATGAGGAATACCTAAAGATGGAGACTCAATTTCAACATTAATTTTTTTAAATAAAGGACATATGCTGAGATTTTTATAGTCTTTGATGATAAAATTGAAATTTCATATAATATTTATATAATCTGCTTCATAAAATTTCTTTAGTCAGATATCTATTACTATCAGTATATTTACATAAACACACACAAAGAATTTATGAACTATATCTATCAACATGGATTTTTCTTACACTGCACAAGAATACAAAAGGCTTCCAATTTCATCCTTTAGACATATAAGTCAGTGCTTTCTTTTCTGAGTAGAATAATTTTTTTAAGTTATGTGATGCTGAGTTTTTCTATTTTCATTAAATGATTCATTAAAACATTATTAGAATAATAATAAAATTAGTTATTTGTAAGAAAATTCATTTAAAGCAATACTTGTAATAATAGAGCTATAAAGAAAAGTCTCCATTTTTATAACTCTAGATGATATGTTCATCTGAGTTAGAAAAACTGATGCATATTGGAAGTCAAGTATTTCTCAATCAATTTCTCATTTTGTTCTGCGTCTCTGCAGTGCTGATCTAAGGATAGAGATCCTTTGCAATCAATGAGAGGTTGGTAGTTGGAATATCTTAGTGACATCATGGAGCATGAATAAGTTTGGTCCTTTGTGTCATTTTCAATATGTTTTCTCCTTTGTGATTTAAAATGACAGGAAACAACAATAGTGTTTAATCTTCAAATCTTTTTATTTGAATTCATGTACAAAGTTTATCAGTGATGCTCTTGATCACCTGATTTCACTATCTTCCCTGCACACAAGAATAGTTATTTACTTACATGCTATGTTCTTTATGACATGTAATGCTACTTGATTTTATGTTACAGTATACTTATTTGCATAAGTGGGGGTGCGCTTTTCTCATTTTCTTTATGGTTTGTGGTACTTAGAAAATTTGTATCATAGAGTGAGAAGTCTCCGATTTATTTAAATGTACTTAATTTATACAAGCAATAAGATATTTTGGCCCAGCCAGCATAGCTCAGAGGTTGAGCATCAACCTTTGAATCAGGAGGTCACTGTTCATTTCCCAGTCAGGATCTTGGTTGCAGGATGCAGCCAATCAATGATTCTCTCTCATTATTGATGTTTCTATCTCTCTCTCGCTCACCTTTCCTCTCTGAAATAAATTTAAAAAAATATTTTTAAAAGGATATTTTGAAGTATTCAATTTAATATGTTTACTTATGGTGGAATAAGTTGGTGATATTTTCATTATTTTAGAAAGTCTCATCAAGCAATAAATGGAGCAACAGCAAAATAAACAAAAATTGTCCAGGTTTTGTTTGTTTGTTTGTTTAGTTGTTTTGTTTTATACAAGAGTTGTTATTGATACAGGAATTAATGATCTTGATATCCAATTCCAAATTCAATATACCCCAGAAAGTGCCTAATAAAGAACTGTTCATATTTTTAATTTTTTGTCTTATATTCTCAATGAATGCAGACCACACATTTAATATTTATAGTTAGTGAAAATGCTTAAGTTGATTTCTGCCAGCTGTTGGAGAGGTCAAAGTATGAAGAAGCTAAGTTTTTTTACTAACTCTTTGTTTATGAGACTGAAGAAAGAAACAGCATTCATTATGGGCACCACAATGCATTGAGAATGTCTCAACTTCTTATTTCATGCAGAATTATTATTGTGAAGACTAGAGGCCCAGTGAACAAAATTCATGCATAGGGTGGAGGGGTGTCCCTTAGCCTGCACCCTCTCCAATCTGGGACCCCTCGAGGGATGTTAAACTGCCCATTTAGACCCAATCCCACTAGGATCAGGTCTAAACGGGCAATTGGACATCCCTTTCACAATCCAGGACTTCAGGCTCTCAACTGCTTGCCTGCCTGCCTTTTTGATTGCCCCTAACCACTTCTACCAGCCAGCCTGATCACGCCCTAACCACTCCCATGCCAGCATGATTTATGTCTAACTGCTCCCCTTCCACCTGTTTACCTAAAATGACCAGATTGTCCCGCTTTTGGCGGACAGTCCTGATTTCTAACAATTTTCCCTTGTCCCACAGCGTTTTAAAAAAATCCCAATTTTTAGAAAGAACCTTTCCAATCTTTCCAAAATTGAGGGCTTTTTTAAAAGACCACAGGATGCGGGAGAAATTGTTAGAAATCTGGACTGTCCCACCAAAAGCAAGACGATCTGGTCACCTTATTTTGCCCCCAATTTCCCTCCTCTGCTAGCCTGGCCACCCTTTACTACCCTCACTTACAGGATTGATCGCCTCCAACTGCCCTCCCTTGCAGGCCTTGTGCCTCCCAACTGCCCTCCCATGGTGGCCATCTTGTGTCCACATGGGGGCAGGATATTTGACCACATGGGGGCAGCAATTGTGTGTTGGGGTGATGGCCAATCTGCATAATACTCTTTTTATTAGATAGGATAGAGGCCTGGTACACAGGTGGGGCTGGCTGGTTCACCCTGAAGGGTGTCCTGGATCAGGGTGGGGGTTCCCTTGGGATGTGGAGCAGCCTGGGCAAGGGGCCTGTAGTGGTTTACAGGCCAGCCATGCCCCCCCAGGAACCCACGTGGAGGCCCTGGTATCTGGGATATATTTACTTTCTACAATTTGTAGAAACTTTGTAGCCTAGAGCAGAGCCAAGCCTCCTGCTCACTCAGTTATGACAGCGGTTTCTGTTTGGATTTATTTACCTTCTATAATTGAAACTTTGTAGCCTTGAGTGGAGGCTTAGGCCCGCAAGGGCAGGTGGAAATTTTGGCTTCCTCCATTGCCGGGAAATGCCTCCCTCCTCCTCTCTGTGGCTGTAGCCATCTTGGCTGGGTTTATTTGCAAAAAATAATTTTAAGTATAGTAATGTTACCAAAACTGTACTAACATAGTATGATATCACAAAAGTTGTATGAAATATTAAAAATGTGCAAATAGCAGGAGAATTTCTATGTTATTCTCAAATATTTTTTCCTCTGGCTCTCTATTTTTGTTCATCAGTTTAGGTTATTCATTATATTCCAGAAATGAATGAGATCATGTGATATTTATCTTTCTCTGACTGCCAACTGGCTTATTTCATTTATCAGGTCCATTTCTGCCAATGCAAATAGTAAGAGTTAACTTTTTTAAAAAATATATATATTTTATTGATTTTTCATAGAAAGGAAGAGAAAGGGATAGAGAGTTAGAAACATCCATGTGAGAGAATCATCAATCAGCTGCCTCTTGCACACCCCCTACTGGGAATGTGCCCGCAACCAAGGTACATGCCCTTGACTGGAATTGAACCCAGGACCCTTCAGTCTGCAGGCTGATGCTCTATCCACTGAGCCAAAATCGGTTTCGGCTTTTTTTTTTTTTTTTTTTTTTTTTACAGCAGCATAGTATTACATTGTGTAGATATACCACTGTTTCTTTTTTCTTTTTCTTTTTTAAATATATTTTATTGATTCTTCACAGAGAAGAAGGGAGAGGGATAGTTAGAAACATCGATGGAAGAGAGTCATCGATCAGCTGCCTCCTGCACATCCCCCACTGGGAATGTGCCCGCAACCAAGGTACATGCCCTTTACCGGAATTAAACCTGGGACCCTTGAATCTGCAGGCGGACGCTCTATCCACTGAGACAAACCTGTTTCAGCTACCACTGTTTCTTAATCTACTCATCTGCTGATGGGTACTTAGGTTGTTGCTAAATCTTAGCTATTCTAAATTGTGCTGCTATGAACATAGGGGTGCATACATCCTTTTTCATTGGTGTTTCTGATTTCTTGGGATTTATTCCTATCAGTGAAATTACTGGTCAAATGAGAGTTCCATTTTTAATTTTTTGAGGAAACTCCATACTATCTTCCACAGTGGCTGCACCAGTGTGGATTCCCACCAGAAGTGTAGGATGGTTCCCTTTTCTCCACATCCTCACCAGCACTTGTCTTGTTGATTTATTGATGATAGCCATTCTGACAGGTGTGAAATGGTACCTCATTGTTGTTTTGATTTGCATCTCTCAGATGATTAGTGTCTTTGAGCATATTTTCATATATCTCTTGGCCTTCATTAAATCCTCTTTTGAAAAGTGTCTATTTAGATCCTTTGCCCATTTTTGTATTGGGTTTTTTTAATCTTTTTCTTTTCTTTTTTTGTTTTTTTGTTTTTTTGTTAAGTTGTATGAGTTCCCTATAAATTTTGGAGATTAAGCCCTTATTTTAAACAGCATAGGCAGATATGTTCTCCCATGCAGTGGGCTTTCTTGTTTTGTTGATGGTTTCTTTTGTTGTGCAGATACTTTTTGTTTTTATGTAGTGCCATTTTTAATTGTCTCTTTAGCTTCCATTGCCTTAGGAGCTGTATCAGTAAAGACATTGTTAAGACATAAGTCAGATATTTTGGTTCCTATGATTCTTCTAAGATTTGTATGGGTTTCAATCTTACATTTAAGTGTTTTAGCTATTTTATGTTTGTTTTTGTGTATGGTACAAGTTGGTGATCTAGTATCTTCTTTTTTCTTTCTTTCTTTTTTTCTTTTTTTTTTGCATCTATTTGACCAATTTTCCCCAACACCATTTATTGAAAAGACTATTTGGACTTCATTTTATGCTCTTACTTCTTTTGTCAAATATTAATTGAGCTTAGTGATTTTGGTCAATTTCTTGGTTCTCTGTTTTGTTCCATTGGTCTATATGTCTGTCCTTGTGCCAATACCAGGCAGTTTTGAGAACCATAGCTTTGTAGTATAGCTTGATATCTGTTTTTGTGACCCCTCCAACTTTGTTCTTCTTTCTCAGGATTACTGCAGCTATTTTAAAGTCTTTATTTTACATGAATTTTTGAAGAGTTTTTTTTTCCTAGGTCTGTGGAATATGCCATTGGTATCTTATTGGGGATTACATTGAATCTATATTTTACTTTGGGTATTATAGACATTTTTATGATGTTGAATCTACCAATCCATGAAAATTATGTATTCTTTCATTTGTTTATGTCTTCCTCTATCTCTTTTTTCAATGTCCTGTAGTTTTATGAGTATAGTTCTTTTACCTTCTTAGTTAAGTTTATTCCTAGGTATTTTAATTTTTTTGGTACAATGTAAATGGTAAATGGTATTGTATGCTCATTTCTCTTTCTGTTAGTTCATTATTGGTGTGCAAAAAAGTCATAGATTTCTGAGTGTTAATTTTTTATCTTGCAATATTGCCAAATTCATTTATTAAGTCTAAAAGTTTTTTGATGGAGTCTTTTGGGTTTTCTATGTACAATATCATATTATCTGCAAAGAACATCTGTTTTACTCTTTCTTTTCCAATTTGGATGTTTGTTTGTTTTTTCTTATTCTTTTCTAATCGCTATGGCTGGCATTTTTAGTACTATGTTGAACAGGAGAGACATACTCCCTCTTTTCCAAGCTTGCTGAGAATTTTTATCAAAAATGAGTTTTGGATTTTGTGGAATGGTTTTCTGCATCTATTGATATGATCATGTTATTTTTGTCTTTCAATTTGTTTATGTGATTTAGCCCATTTATTGATTTGTGAATATTGTACCAGTCTTACTTCCCTGGAATAAATCACACTTGATCATGGTGTATGATCTTTTTTTCATATATTTTGTTGAGGATTTCAGCATCTAATGTTTATTATTTTCTTCCTTCTACTTAGTCTGGCTTTTCTTGTTGTTCTCTTTCTTGTTCTTTAAGTTGTAGGGGTAAATATTGTAGTGATGATTTTTCTTATTATTTGAGATATGCCTGTAGTGATATAAATTTCCCTCTCAGGACTGCTTTTGTTGTGTCCCAGAAATTTTGGGTTGTTGTATATTCATTTTCATTTGCTTCCAGTAAGTTTTTTTATATATTTTTTTGATCTCCTTGGTAACCTATTCACTGTTTAATAACATGCTTTTTAGCCTCCATGTGTTTGAATATTTTGGAGTGTTTTTACTGTAGTTGATTTCTGATTTCATTCCACAATGATCTGAGAATATGTTGGATAAGATTTAAATCTTCTTGAATTTGTAGAAACTTGTTTTTTGTTCTACCATATGAATGATCTATGTGCACTTGAAAAGAATGTATACTCTGCTGCGTTGGAGAGAAATGTTCTATAAATGTCTGTTAAATCCATCTGATCCAATGTGTCCTTTAGAGTCTCCGTTTCCTTGTTAAGTTTTTTTTCAGGAATATCTGCCCAGTGAAGTCAGAGGGGTGTTAAAGTTCCCTATTATGAGTATATTGTGTCAATCTCTCTATTAAAGTCCTCTAGTATATATATATATATATATATATATATATATATATATATATATATATATTTAGGTGCACCTATATTGGATGCATATATGTTTACCAGGATTATATATTCTAGTTGGATTGGTCCCTGTAGAATTATGTGGTAACCTTTGTTGTCTCTTCTGATGACCTTTATTTTAAAGTCTATTTTGTTGGATATAAGTATTGCTACTCCAGCTTTTTTTTTTCTTTTCCATTTGCATGCAAATTTCTTTCCTATCCCTTCACTTTCATCCTGTGCATGTCTTTTGTTTTGAGATGGATCTCTTATGGACAGCATATAGTTGGATCAGGGCTCTCTCTGGTGAGTTTTTCAATGATTATTCAAGAAGCCTTTCAGTATTTCCGTTATAATTCCAACTTGCCCCTGGTAGCATTTAAATGATCTTTTTTTTAAGAAGAAAAAGATAAAAATATAAACAATAAAAGGACAATGAATATATTACTATCAACAAGTGAATCTAAAAACCAAAATAAACAGAAAAAGTAGAATAGAAACAGACTCATAGATACAGAGAACATTTTGATGATTACCAGAGCGGAGGGGTTTGGGAGATTGGCGAAAAGAGTGAAAGGATTAAGAAGTACAAATTAGTTGGTACAGAATAGTCATGAGAATATAGTCAATGATATTCTAAATACTATGTATGATGTCAGATGAGTATGAGATTTTATGGGATGATCACTTAGTAAGCTATATAATGTCTAATCACTGGGTTATACACCTGAAACTAATATTGCAAATCTAATGTAATTGAAATATAAAACATGATTTAAATTTAAAAAATAAATAAACACATAAAAATTAAATATACTTCCAAAAGTATGTGGAAGTTTTGACTTTTACTGAATTGACAATATATTTTCAAACCAAATACTAACTTTATTCTCTCAATTTTTACTCCTGCCTATACATATCTCGAGGTAGCTATTGAAAGTGTGTTATATTTTTTTTTATTTAGAACATATTTATTATCTTTTGTATTAAAAAATTCCTATGAGTATCTGAGATCACAATTGAATAACTACCATTTTTGTTGTTGTTGTCGTTTGAGACCAAAATGTCGAATGGAATTATTTACGATGATAGAATGTTAATGGTTTTTACTACCAAATGTTATCACCACGAGTCACCCATGACCAGAGAGCACCTGGCATGCATCTTATGCTAATAGATGTTTAATTTATTTGATTTTAATTTAATTCACTCTATGTGGCTAATAGTGAACATTTTAGACAGTATAGTTCTAGATCTTCTGTGGTATTTTTAAAAAATTCTTGCAAAGCAAGAATTTCTTGTGCATGCTATGGTCTAGTTTTCTTAACAAAATTCCTACAATAAGAATAAACTAGGAAGAATACATAAATCAAAGAGAGCCCTAGGGCTTTAAGTACTCTCTTAAAGCAAAGGTTCTGAATGAAGTTATTTATGATGCTTTTTCCTACATTTAATTTTTTTGTATGATTTCCTTCTTTTCCCCAGGAACTAAACTAATCTTTTCAGAGGAAAAGTCCTCTCTTGATAATAAAAGACTAGATATTAGATTGATTTATGATAAGTCTATTATTCTTGCTATAAAAACAATATATATATATATATATATATATATATATATATATGAAAGAAATCTCAACAGCATATACAAAAAAGACATCTATCTTTTTTGCCTTTTAGAGGAAATTAACATACAAATAGTTTTGAATTATTTAAAATTATATTTGTATATGGTTTATATTGTGTATTCGGTGACACTGATGGTATTTTGAATTTCCTTTATTACCGTATTTGCCGGCGTACGATTTTTTGGCCCTGAAAAATATGCCTCCAAGTGGGGGGTAGTCTTATACGGCGAGTATATAACAAACTCTGTATTTTGAGTGGAAATGTTAGGGGGTCGTCTTATAAGCCCAGTCTCTTATACGCTGGCAAATACGCTATTTTTCAGGGTCAAAAAATCGTCTTATACAGCGGCAAATACGGTAATAGAAAACAAATTACTAGTATTTATTAAACTTTAATAATGACTGAGTTAAATATAATCCTATATGATAAAAGTATAATATGGCAAGTGCCTGACTGATCAGTTGACCATTCAGTCAACAGCTCGACTAGTTACTATGATGTGCACTGACCACTCAGGGGTAAATGCTTCTGGAATCTGGCTGATCAGGACTGGGAAAGAGGGCCAGCCAAACTCCCATAGCTCCTTCCCAGCCAGCCAGCCCTGAGCAGCTCCAACCAAGGAGGCCAGCCAACCTCCTGAGGTCCCTCCCTACCTGGCCAGCCCCCATTGGCCCCAATAGGGACTGGGTGAGGTGGCCATAATCACTGACAGGCTAAGGGACTTCACCTATGCACAAATTCGTGCACCGGGCCTCTAGTAATATAAAAAATGAAGTGGTGGGAAACATATTGTATCTATTTTAGTTCCACTAATTCTATAAAAATACATGGTTATATTAAATTAATGTACTAATTACAACTTTAAAGACAGTTTTATGACTAGCTATTTCATGACAAATATATGAAAAGAGAATATCAAAATAAATTTAATACAGAAACAATTTGATAGTAAGAAAACTATTTTATTATGCCTTAAATAATGTCTACACTAATCTATTAATGTGATCTTTAATGCTATAGTGAATTGTTCATTAATATGCAATTGGATGATTTTATAGAGGAATTTTTAATAAAATTGGGTTGCTTTACACAAATTTGTTTATTTAAGGCAGAAGCTGTTCCCTTTAGGGCCTATCTGTCATGTCATTAATCTAAATGCTGCATGAATTTTAAAGTATAAAGGGCTCAGGACACTATGCCATGTAAAAGCAGTAATTACCATTCACAGTTTCATTCATTCCCATGTTAAAAATGGTACCTATATTAGAGGAAGTACTTCTTACAACAGGAATGCTCATGATAGGAAATTTGTAAAGTGAGGAAATGCTTTGCAAGAATTTTTTAAAATCCCACAAAAGATCTAGAACTATACTGTCTAAATAATTTAGAGAAACTGAAAAACCTTTTAAGATGTACAAATACATTTCTAAATTTTTTTATCTGTCTTTTACTGGTTTTCACAATCAAATCTTGTTCTGTTTATTTATCTGATGTCTACTAAGCCCCTTACATGTTGTCTTTACTAAATGTTGTAATAATGGAAGTGAAAAATCTATAACCTACATTTCTCAGACTCCATTTTATGATGCATTTATACTAGGTAAAGGAAGTGTCTTAATTCTAACTCCAACAGCAGAAGTGGTGGCAGGAAGTTGATGAAGATGCTAAGAATAGTGGTAGGAACAACTTCACTTCTTTAGTGGTCCAAGTCCTAAAAAGGCCAGTGCTCCTAGATAAGTAGTCGGTATGGACTAATGAGCTCCAGCTGAGAGGTACAAGCAACCTCTTGATAAAATATTATTCCTCTTTTATCTACTCCTTCCGCATTCACCATGAAACATTTTTGTCATTTTAGCTCATCAAAACATTTTGACCAGTACCCCTTCTGAAACACATGTATGAAATACTTTTTCTGTTTCCTTACATTATCTGGCCTAACACACATATCATGTTTATCAACCTACTTCTCAACAAAATAGTCTCTCCCAATCTGCTCATGATCACATGAATACCACATGTTAGAAATTTCTGTCTTCGCCAAAACCGGTTTGGCTCAGTGGATAGAGCGTCGGCCTGCGGACTGAAGGGCCCCAGGTTCAATTCCAGTCAAGGCATGTACCTTGGTTGCGGGCACATCCCTGGTGGGGGGTGTGCAGGAGGCAGCTGGTCGATGTTTCTCTCTCATCAATGTTTCTGACTATTTATCTCTCTCCTTTCCTCTCTGTAAAAAATCAATAAAATATATTTTCTAAAAAGATTAAAAAAAGAAATCTCTGTCTTCTTTGACTTTGTTTCTCCCATTCTTTTATATAAAACTGAATGTATGTGTTTGCATCTATGATATTTAGACCTTATATAAGCATAAGAAGAGGTGTTTGTATACTTACTGGCAAGTATGAGGAAGAAAATGGAGGCTTTGAAAAGGTTAAAGAACTGTTGTTTTCAGATGTGAAGAAAGAAAACCATTAAAAGACAAGAAATTATATTAAATGTTTAGCTAATAGATGTTAGTATTTTCAAAGTTCTATAGTTGTTTTAGTTGAAACAGTACACAGGGTGTGATCAGTGCTACAGAGTAAAAGTGAAAAGAACTGCATTTAATGAAGCCCAGCAACTTCTGCCTTTATACTTAATTAGTATATTGGATTTTAAAAATGATCTTTGGTAATATATACTTAGTGATAAAAAATAAAATTTAAATCCTTTTTTACTTATCTTCTCAAAGAATATAAGAGAAATGACTTTGGGAGTTAAAAGATGTCAAGGACAACACACAGTGAAAGGGGTGGAATAAGATTGCATAAAATCCCCAAAGGGCTAGAGTTTATTTCATGTGAATTGAGAAGTAGTGATATGCAAATAATGGTAATCTAATTCTATCTCTTGGCCCTTTATTAAATAGAATATGGGAAAAAGAGCAGCTTCTCTTTGACAAGTCTAAAGAAAATCAATGGGAGAGAGCCCAGTAAGCAAGGAAGGAGAGTCACTTTTCTATGAAGAGAATGAGAATGGGGTTTTTGTTTATATAATGGAGTGTAAATTCTAGATGACTGAGAGGAAAAGGGGATATAGTGAAAAGATAGACCAGGATATAAAAGGACACAACCAAGAAAATTAGTGAAAATCGTGAAGCAGAGAAAAAAGAGATGGAAGAGGCTGAGTATCATCAAACCCATAAAAATGCTATTCTAGTCCAAGAACAGTTAGGTTAGGATTGTAGGCTAAATATACATTACAGAACTAGAGATATCCAGACATAACATTGCCACTCCAATGAGCATTTTTGAGGAGAATCAGAATGACACAAAACTGAGTCAGAAAGTAGACTTGATGATAATAATGTTCACTGAAAATTTACATGAGATTTATTTCCTTGGAATAGGTAGTAATACCAGAGACTTAAGTACTACAACCTTTTTTTCTCTAATCTACATTATGAATTCTTCAAGTGATTGCTGCTAAATAAACATTTTGTATTAATGATTCTCTTACCATATAACTCCTAAAGACTTCAATGCATGGGATTTTGTAAAATTGTGCATGGAAATTAATTAAGGATACATATTTCTATAAATAATCCAATGAATATATATTAAGTGTTTTACATGTTAAAATAATAATGTAATATTTAATGAGTAGCAGCAGTAGAAATTATTGTGAATGTTGCTTAAACCTGAAAGTCATTGTCTGTGGATCTGACATCCCATCATCAGATAATGAGCTCTGATTCTCTGAAAATGCTCAATCACAGCCAAAGAGTAGTTCCAAAGATATTGATCTTGTGACAACATTCTTTTCAAATCACTTTATTTTAGTTTAAACAGATGAATCAAGCAGATTTAAAAAATGAGGTTGAAGTCACATAAAGAAATTTACTTTGGTCTTAAAAGTTGTCATTCTGAATGGCTGAAAGAAGTAGTTTAGTATACAATTTCCCTGGTAGGAATTTGCCACAAAAATTCTAATGCTGTACATGCTTTATGAATTAAGCAATTCATAATTAGCAATGTAGTTTCTGAAGTATTTTCTTCTGATAATTCCTGGATGAATTTTTATTTCACAAGAATTTAATAACTTCCAGTAAAGCTGCAATGAGTTCTTATGACATTTGATTGTAGCTTTTCTGTGAATCATAATTTACAAAAATTTTTTATAAGGACTGTAATTTTTATGTAGACTTAGATATATTGTAAGACAGCATATGATTATCCTTCTTTGGGAGGCTAATCTAACTATAAATAATTCTAATGTGCAATACTTGAATATAAACTGATATGACTATTAAAAGGATTGTTTTTAGATACCCATTCCTATCTATGTTTGCCCCTTCAAAGCAGGAGATACACATCTCAGTGCATATGAAAAATTAAGTATGGGAATAAAGCAAAGAAATATAGTGATGATAAAGATAGTTATCAAAAAAACTGTCTGAATTTTTTTTGAAATACAGTAGAGTTGTCATCTTCATTCCCTTCACTTTTTCTTGTGATACATATTGGTTTTTGCTTATAACACAGCTCATAATAGTTGTATTTGATTTTAAAACATTCTCAACCAGATTATAAAATAACATTTGCTGCACAGTACTATGTAGATGGTGGCAGAAAAAGGAAAGGCGGTGTTTCATAACTATATCTGTAAATCTAAGTAAAATAACCTGAACAAGAAGTACTTAACAACAGAGAGAATGTGCACGCTTGAAGTCTGTGTGCTGGAGTATATGTTGGGAATGTGCTTAAGAGAGCCGCCAGGATATCTCATCACGTGCTATGTACACTGTTGGCAAAACATTTACTAATTAGCAATCTAACAGTAGATAGAACATTTATCAAGTGCAAGGGAATGCTGAAGAAAAGAGTGTAGAAAATTGGAGCTGATGCATGGCCTCCTCAACACACAATAAACATTGAGTCGACCTTAATGTTATGAGCATCTGGTAATTTTCCAGAAACAAATGTAATCATTATAAACAGAGAAAAATACCATTTGAAGTGTCACCTAAAGGAAATATGATTTTTGTTTATATTTTAGAACCATTTCTATATTTCTTAAATGACCAAAATTATTTTATTTAAATTTGGTATCAGCCCCTCTATTTGGGTAGTGTTCTACTTCTCACCTTAGATTTTCACCATTTAATAAACTGAATCAGAAGTACTCAGTTTTAATTCTCCTTACGAGTAATTCTAAATCATTTGGTTTTTGCTGTTACTATTGTTTTGCTTTTGTTTCTAAATGCAATTTAAAAATGACATTTTGGTGTGAAACAAAATGGAAAAAGCATATTTATCTTTCAATTAATTTCATAGTAACCAAATTTTGGGGAAATTATTATTTTTCCTATTTTTCCATCCTACTGTTCACCTATCTATTCCAAAATAATCTATTGAGCATCAGCTAAGTGATAAATACATGGAATAAAGTGATCAACATGGCAGTTTTGTTTAGCGAGGTTGATAAAACAATGTAATATTTATATTACTATAGGGTACATTTATACTCTCGAAGTATATCAAACATTTATCTTAAAACATATATATATATATGTTTTATATGTTTTATATATATTATATATTTTATATATATATGTTTTATCATATATATATGTATGTGTGTGTGTGTGTGTGTGTATATATATATATATATATATATATATATATATATATATATAGTTGATTTCAGAAAGGAAGGGAGTGAGAGAGAGAGATCAACGATGAGAGAGAATAATTGATTGGCTGCCTCCTGCATGCCCCACACTGTGGATCTTGCCGCAATCCACGCATGTGCCCTGACTGAGAATCAAACCATAACTTCCTGGTTCATAGGTCAATGCTCAATCACTGACCCTCATCATCAGGCTTTATATATTTTTAAATGATAATTTTATGAGTTATGGATTAGTATCTCCATTGTACAAGAGAGGAAACTAATCGGCCCCAGTTGTAAAGACAGGTTGTGTTGGAATTGAAAAATATCTGATATATTTCAAGGTGTCTGCACTTAAATGCTTTAATATTACCTTAATGCTGTAGCTGACATAGAGATTGTGAACATTATTTCTGAATAAGCAATTAAATAACAACCCTTTGGTATTAGGTTTTTAAGATTACTTTAAGAAATTAACACACACAGTAGCTTAAACATTAGTGACTTAGTCTCACAGTCTGGACACCATAAGACCAAAATAAGTTTTACTGTGCCAAAATCAAGATGTCTCCAGGGCTATGGTCTCTTTAGTGGAGCTAGGGGGGAATCACTCTTTGCTTTTGGTTACTAAATGTTAATGGCATTTCTGGGTTTGTAAACACCTCTCCATTCTCTATGTTCACATTGCCTTCTTTTTTTCTTACTGTGAAATTTCCTCTTACCTCTCTCTTATAAGGACATTTTTTATTGCCTTTAGGGTCCACTCAGATAGTTTGGGATAATCTCCATATATAAAGATATTTAACCATTTGCAAATTTTTATTAGTATTTTTTTAAATTTTCACTTTTTTTGTTTGTTAGTTATATGAAATAACACTTATAGGCAGAAATTAGGTTGATGCTATATGTTTATGTGGCAGTTATAAATTTACCACACTATTCTAGGCCTTAAGAATCTTTACCTTGAATTTTAGCGGTAGTCATGTCTTTAACAAGATTTTCAGTTTATAATTTCCTTTTTCCCCCAAACCACCTGTCTGCCTCTGAATCATCTTTCTTAGGTCACTTTTTGCATTCTAAAATATTTTATAGCTCTAATACCAACCAACTCATCTGAAAAAATTCACCAAATTTTACCCTTCCCTTCTAATAACTTCCTTCTCTATCAATGCACGTTCATTTTGTTTGTTTGTTTAAAAACAAAGCATCTATTTAGTCAACTTATTTGTGAAATAAATAAATGACAAAGGACTAAACCCAAACTACCCACAACACAACAACTATACCTATATACAATTAACATTTCATTGTTATGAAATATCATTGTAAAACATGATTTACTTTTTATGTATAGCTTGTATAAACTTGCAAACTTAA
This sequence comes from Vespertilio murinus, assembly GCA_963924515.1. Lineage (NCBI taxonomy): Eukaryota > Metazoa > Chordata > Mammalia > Chiroptera > Vespertilionidae > Vespertilio > Vespertilio murinus. The sequence goes on from OZ004707.1 coordinate 71,743,933, forward strand.
GCAATATTATTCATATTGAATTTTATTGTGAATTTACTATGACTTCAAATGATCACAATTTTAAGATAAATAGATTATGGAAGCAATTACACAAAGTATTTTTATTTATTCTCTAATGTAAATTTCTAGTTATTCTTCTATTCTTATGACAAATTCTCTGTAAAAAAGTATCTACATATATCTTTGGGAAAATGGTTAGATATTTAAATTGTTTCATCTTGGACTATCCTTTTTTTAACCAGTAAGTTTAGTTTTATAGTTTTGTGCTATAAAAGCCATTATTTTTCTGAAAAGGAACTCAATACTTTGAGTTTCTGAGAGAAATGTTTGAATATGCCTGTTAACCTCCTGCATCAGATCAATGCCATCAGTATCCAATTAGTACACAATACCCATTTCTTATGCTACTTCTTGCTTATGTAGATTATCCTCATTTGAAATCTTATTTTTTTTCCTCAACTGACTACCTAAATTAATAACTGGTTTTCAAAAAAGGTAATAAAATTACCAATACTTCCAAAGGAAAAGGTGTATGATAGGCAAAGGATCTGAAGAGAAAAAGCTTAAAATGGTTAGTTAACATTTAAAACTTCTCCATAGCCAGAATAAAAATTTTAAAAGAATATAAAATCTATTTCTATAATCATTATCATATACCTACGGACATGCATGTGGAGTGAAATAGTCATTCTTATGCATTGGCACTCATATTCTCCATTTTATTTTCTCTAAGAGGTAAGTATCTACTATAGATAATTCCTTACTCACCCCAATTTATTATATCATCCAGTCTAATTAATATCCCAATCTTAGCTTCTTTGGGCTTTTTCATTATTTAAATTTCCTATATCTATATTTTCCTATATCAATACAATTCCCGGCTCCCCCCAGTTATTAAGAAAAAGGTATCTGTATTATGTCAGTACAGTAAAGCTGGATATAAGAGAGTAAATTTTTCATTTGGTGTTAAGGGCCAGTAGATGTCCAATAAATATAAATCTATTTTAGTCCAGAAGCTAAATTACATACTACGACTTTATTCTACACAGTATTTAAATTATGGTTTATGAAATATTTATAAACCACATTAAAGGTACAGCTTTTTCCCTTCCAAAGCAAAGTATAATTAAAATGACAGATTATTTGTCAGAAGTATAAACAGACACATTGTTCACATGAGATAGTTACATATTTCATTGGCAAAATATGTATAATTTTGCACAATATATTTTCCCAATCACTATGAACACTAACAACAGAATAAAGCCAAATGTGTGGAGAATTAGAACATTTAGAATAGAAACAAATTTCAATATCCAACAGTGAATGTTCAAGGTAAAATTAAAGGGGTATGGAGAAATCTTTGATTCATGCCCTGGTTGATGCCAAATAAGCAGACAAATCCCATGCCCTGTAGTGATTCAACTCCTTTTCCAAGTCAGAGAACATTATTTTATTATAATTTCTTATGTACTCTCCTTCATTCTCTCCTACAGGAGAGGAACTAAATTTGTATAAATACAGGTTTGTCTTTTTTTGGTATTTCAATCAGAAAAGATTTTTTATATCATTATCTTAAAACAATGAAATTGATTCTTACTAAAGATAGTATAAAAATTCACATTCAAGTATTCCTTAATGTAAAATTATATTTATACTGAAATATTTCTAAATTTCTGAGAGATGCACTTGTATCAATTCCACTTAATGAAATATAAATATTCAAAGGCATGTCTTTTATAACTTATGATGGATACCTGAAATATTTCTAATTTATATTCTTTGATTGTATTTATCTGCTCTTGAAAAGCTAACCCAACATTAAAACAACAACACATTTATTTTTACACACTACCTAAATATTCACCAAAGCTGTTTATGACTTCCTCTCACTTATTTATGAAGATGTTATTAAACAGTACTATTATTCTTACAAGGAAGACATTTTAAATTTTATTAATGTCACTAATATAATCTAAATATTATAATTTAAGCATTTCAATGCTGTAAAAATCATGATAGGATTCTTGGGAAAAAATGTCCTCCTATGCAATTGTGGTTACTTCTGTGCCTGAAAACTCAGTACCATGTCTAGAGACTTAAAGATACGGGTACTAGAGGCCCAGTGCATGAATTCATGTACCAGTGGGGTCTCTCGGCCTGGCCTGTAGGATCGGGATGAAACTGGTTCTCCACCATTCCCCAAGGGTCTTGGATTGTGAGAGGGTGCATGCCAGGCCGAGGGACCCCAGTGGTACATGATCAGAGCAGGGGAGGGACACAGGAGGTTGGCCAATCAAGGAGGGACTATGGGAAGACTTCAGGGCATCTCATTCAGTCTGATTGATCAGACCCCAGCAGCAAGCTAACCTGCAGTCAGATTGTCTTCTCCCTTGCGGTCAATGCACATCATAGTAAGCGGTTGAGCAGCCTTAACATATTATTAGCATATTACACTTTGATTGGTTGAACAACTGACTGGTTGACTAGACACTTAGCACATTAGGCTTTTATTATATAGGATAACACTTTTTAAATTACACTTCTATTAGAAAGTTTTATTTTTTAAAGAATCATATCTAACTTAACACATATAATTCATTCTTGGTCTCTGGCAGATTCTTCACCTTTGGTTCTTGTGCTATTTCTTTTTCTTCAATTGTTTCATACTTGACTATTTTTGCCTTTTCAGTCACCCTTCAGATTTTTCCCCCTCTGTATTACAGTTTCAATATTTTCACCCCACTTACTCCCTCCTCCCTGCAAACTCATATGTTGAAACCTATTTCCTAAAATAATGGTATTTAGTGGTGGAGCTATTACAAGGCAGGGACAGATCAAGACTGATTTTGCCTCAGTCTGGGCTGTAATAATGTTTGGGTTCTTTGACTTTGTGTAGGGAAGATTTCTCAATATGGATCCAGTTCATTTTGAGACTACATTTACATTAAGCTGGGGAATGCAAAACAAAGGAAAGACTTAGAATATAAGAAGCAACAGGAGAGAACCTCGCTATTACTCTGCTTTGGCTCTCTAGAAAAGTCACAGTAAAGAAGTAAGTCAAGGTAGGGTTGCTTTTAGCTCACTGGGAAGTGAGAAAAAAGAGGGCTTTGGAGATATGACCAAGGAGTAAGCCTGGGGTAAGCTGCCACTGCTTACTGCTTCCCTGGTTGCAAGTCTCATAGGAACATATAGAATTGAGAAGGAATTAAGAAGTTCATGTCTGAGAAGGGGCATGGGTATGCTCTAGAATGATGATAGTCTTTGAATTGAGGGTCTTGTGTTTTAGTGTGTGTGTGTGTGTGTGTGTGTGTGTGTGTGTGTGTGTGTGTGTTTGTGTTTTCTGTTAGCAAATTTTTAGGGGAGAGTTTTAGGAGAATATTTCCAAGTGTAATTTTAATATCCTGATGCATCAAAGTAGCATATACGGGATTCTAGGGTTATTCTTTATTTTTTACCTTTATTTTAGGTATGTCTGGCTCTAACTATTTCTTTGTTATTTGTTCCCCTGACTTCATCTGTTCTTGGGTTTAGCCAGCACAAATGGCATTAGTTGGATCTCTGTTCTTCTTCTTCTTCTTTTTTCCTTCTTGTTAATCCTCACCTGAGAATATTTTTCCACTGATATTTATTATTTATTAATTTATTTATTTATTCATTTATTTTTTTATTTTTACAGAGAGGAAGAAATAGAGATAGAGAATTAGAAACATTGATGAGAGGGAAACATACATCAGCTGCCTCCTGCACACACCCCCACTAGAAATGTGCCCGTAACCAAGGTACATGCCCTTGACTGGAATCAAACCTGGGACCCTTCAGTCCACAGGCCAATACTCTATCCACTGAGCCAAACTGGTCAGGGCTCCAATGAGTTTTATTTTTTTATTTTTAAAAAAATATATTTTATTGATATCCTACAGAGAGGAAGGGAGATAGATAGAGAACCAGAAACATCGATGAGAGAGAAACATCGACCAGCCGCCTTCTGCACACCTCCCACTGGGGATGTGCCCGCAACCAATGCACATGCCCTTGGCCAGAATCGAACCCGGGACCCTTCAGTCCGCAGACCGACGCTCTACCACTGAGCCAAACCGACCTTGGCTCCACTGAGTTTTAAAGAGTGGAAGGGAGGGTGAGAGACACAGAGGGAAACATAGATGTGAGAGAGAGACATCAATTGGTTGCCTCCCACATGAGCCTCAACCAGGGCCAGGGATCAAGCCTGCAACTGAGTTATGGACCCCTGTAATAAAACACAGGACCCTTCAGTCTGCAGGCTGATGCTCTATCCACTGAGCCATAACAGCAGACCTCTGCTATTTATTTTACCTGACCAGGGTGATTTAAGCTGTGTATGCTTTTATTAGTGAGAAGTATAAACTTCTTTATCTTAAATATCCTTGTTTAGGGGCAATAAGCTCTTTTGAGTCACCAACTGGCTGTAAGTTATTCAAATTGTTTGGCCTTGTTTAATTTTCTTGTCTCAGTTTCCCCATTTCACTTGCCTAGGAATTTTCCTAGCTTCTTTCTATTCTGCCTCAGGGCTTTTTAGAGGTGATTGTCTCATAAGGTGAAGCCCCCATGAATGGGGTTAGTGCTTTTACAAAAGATACTCCAGATACATCCCTTGTCCTTTTCTCATATAAGGATACAAGATGAACTCAGCAATTTAGACCTCACAAGAACCCAATTATCCTGACCTGGAACTTCTAGCCTACAGAAACTGTGAGCAATACATATATGCTGTTTATAAGCCTCCTAGTTTATGTATCTATATATATAAAAGTCTAAGCAACCATTGTTACCAAACGACCAGATATGACATGCACTGACCTCTAAGGGGAAGATGCTCAATGCAGGAGCTGCCCCCTGGTGGTCAGTGTGCTCCCACAGCCAACCTTCGGTAGCCAGCCAACCTCCTGCTGTCCCTCCTCTGAGCTGGCCAGCCCAATCAGCCCCAAAAGGATGGCCCTGATCGGCCCTATCATCGGTCAGGCTGAGGGACCCACAGTGCACAAATTTTTGCACCAAGTCTCTAGTTCTGTTATAGTAGCCTGGACTGTTAAAACATAGTTTACCATTCAATGCTATTACTTTTGGAGTTATGCCTTGCACATTATTTTCTAGTTACCACATGATAATACCCACATGCCTATGAATTATGCTGTTACTCTAGCTCTGTGGTTACAAACTAGAAACACTTTTCTCTCTCTCCACTGGGGACATTTTACAATGTCTGAGGAAATATGACAATGTTTATAGACATTTTTTGGTTGTCACAACTAAAAAGGGGGAGCTACTGGCATCTAGGATGTTCAGGCCAGGGATGTCACTAAATAAACTTCCTGTAATGCATATGACGTCTCCCCACTACAAAGGACTGTCAACCTACAAATGTCAATGAGGCAACACTGTTGACATTTGAGCTATTATAAATTGGTAACTCAAATGTTATGAACATGGGATGAATATATTATATACAACCTGGAGGCTCTAGAAAATCTTACTTCAGTGTACCCAACACTAAACACATGAATGGGACACCACATGCTTTTGTACAATTTTAGATTCAAATTTGTGAGTATTAAGCCAAGTATGTTGTCTTATACCCTAATTTACACACATGAACAAGTAATAAGTCCTCCCAATAATAACTTTCTAATTGTTTCTAATATTTCATCCTCCTCTCTATCCCCCAGTCACTTTGTTTTTTATTTTACTTTATTTTTATTTTTGCACTATTAAAGTTGTTCTATTTTCTTATTAAATAAATATTATCTCTTTCTCTTTCTAGAATATTTCAAAAGCCTTATTTCTAGTCTCCCAGTCTATTTTCACTATTTTACAATCCCTGACAGTAAGATACTATTTTTGTATGTGCAATATTTCAAGGTAAATGACATAATTTTTGTTTTGTTTTGTTTTGTTTTGTTTTGTTTTGTTTACAGGCCAATCATAGATGTCTGGCTTCAATTTTTGTCACTTATTTGATAAATGTCTTGATCCAGAAATACTAATTATAAATATACAGTTTTTGTCAACCTTTTTTCTATATTGACAAATAATATTATCTCTACCTTCTCTTGTCCCCTTAGCAAAAACATATGCATCTTTTAAGATTTGCACAGAAGACTGCCTTCTCAACATCCCACTGAATAGATCTGGTTGAATTGGCCTTTCCCTTCCTTCCCCTGCTCTCAACACATATCTCTGTTTTGGTAATTATTATATTACTAGAGGCCTGGTGTACAAAATTCATGCTCAAGGGACTCACGGGGATATCCTTCACTCTGGCATGTGCCCTCCCAAGGTTCAGGAGCCCTCAGAGGATGTCAGACTGATGGCTTAGGCCAGTTTCCCATGGGAAGCAGACCTAAGCCATCAGTTGGACATCCATAGTGCTGCTACAAGGTGGGAGAGGCTCCTGCCACCACTGAGCTTACCAGCCGTGAGTTAGTCTCAGGGCTTCTGACTGAGCAGCACTCCTGTGGGAGTGCACTAACTACCAGGTGGCAGCTCCTGCATTGAGCATATGCCCCCTAGTGGTCAGTGTGCGTCACAGTGAGAGGTCCTTCCACTGTTTGGTAGATTTGTATATTAGCCTTTTATTATATAGGATGTGTACATCTTTAAATTTTAATCTCTGCTTTCATTTATTTTAGATTTGATTTTGAGTACATGTCAAAAAGTAATTTTCAAATTCTCTTGAATTATATACTGCATAAGGACATTGACAAGGTACTATAGAACCCATATTTCAAAAGTCCAAATACAACAAATGAATGCCCCAACTCTCATAAAACGCTTATCACTGGACTAATCAACTTAAGTCACAGGAGAAAGTTTACATATGAGGCCATTAGCTACTAAGACAATATATTGATGGAATGGGCAAATTGAAGTGAAAGAAAGTATATTGTTGGGAGAAAAAAAATCCCTAAATATCTACTTTAATAGTTTCTTTAGGCACAAGACATTTAGTTTTAAAATTAAAATTTCCTAAATTTTCCCATTTAAAGTAGGAACAGTAAAAATATTTGTTCTGTCCTCATATTTTTCTATAAATTATTATCATCTTAAAACCACTCATTCCTATGATAACAAAAACCTAACAAGTTATTAAAATATACATTTGGTTTGACATCAGATCCTTTCACCCGATATAGCTTTTAGACCTTCTCTTTAGGGTGGATTGGAGTGAAATGAAAAGGATGAGTGAGGTACCTTCAAATTGGCATATATGATACTGAGAATTCTTCTGTTGTGATTCTGATTACTAAATAATTGATCTGCAGTAGGTTGATCTAATAGATTGGCTGATAGAACCCAAAACCATCTCAATAACTTTAACAAGTATTCTTCTCTCAAATCTCAAATAGTCATGCAATCTACTTTCTCTTCATATAAATTTAGGATTTTCCTTCCTGTGCTATCCTTTCACAGCTTTCAAACAGAATAATGTCCTGAAATCCCCTTGATTAGAAAACCATAAGTCTTCACTGGCTTACTTTAGTCTCTTCCATGTCTAGTCCATTACTCTTCTCCCTGAGCAAAGAAACAGATGGCATTCAAAGACACCTGTTCCTACTCCAAACATTACTTCTCTCAAACTAATTAAAGACAATTCAAATGAAATTAATAGAAAAATTTATAATTAATAACATTAATAATACAGTATTTGAATTTCCCCCTGAAATATGTATAGATATATGAGTTATGAAATAAGTATGTCTAAGAAATGTATACATATAATGCAAACAGTAAGAGTATGCTGCAATTACCTGAGTGTGTCTTTTGAGAGTTTTAACTAATTTAACAGTTAATGTAATTATAAATATTTTTTTTCAGATTCATTTAAATTATAATAGTTTTTATAGGTTTATAAAAATAACAATTATACAATATAAATTTTGACAGCCTAATTAAGGGGAATTTTAAAAGCCATGCTATATATAATATCTTTTGAACATGGAAAAAAGTAATGATTAAAGAAATGTAAACCTGATATCTTGTGTAACATTTATGTTTTTATGTTTTCTTTATTGCACTGCCTACCCTAGAATATATGTTTGGCATATAGTGAAGAAGCAGAAACATCACTGTGAATATCCATCAAGTCAAGCAATTTTTTATCCTATGATAAGGTCGAAGAAAGACATGAAAAGACAGGAAAAATAATTTTAGGTTGAAGTGAAAATGGTGTTATGTCTGTTTTGAAAGGAAGTCACATAGATAAGAGTGAAAATCCATTTGATGGTGATAACCTGTAAAAACTGGAATAATGAAATTTTATTTCTTGAAGACAGAATTCAGAGATGCTTAAGAAAATTGGAAAATGCCAAGCAAACTGGCAGTGAATAAGACAGACATATTGTCTATGTTAAAAAGAGTCTTATAGTGATAGACAGTTTTTTGACTAAATTTGCTTAAAATATGATGCATGGAATCCGTAAAGTATCCCATATTACTCATTATAAAAAGTATATAGTTATTTTGAGCAAATAACTTTTAGATAATGTTCTTTGTAGTTAAATAAAAATGAGCTTTCTGGTTTTGGTAAATGATACTTTACTGCAGATCGTTTATATCACAGTGCAATAGGCTGACTCCATTTATGATGTTTGACTGTTTACAGACTTCAAACCCCAACTTATCACTTCTCCCCTCTTTCCACCTTCTTTGGCATCAGTGGGAAGTTAAAACTATGTAAACCCTTACCCATGCTCTACCTCTCAGATCAGTTGGACCTCTACAATAAAACCAAAAACAGTAGTCCCTCCCTCTCTGACCTCTCTAATCATTTTCAGACCAGCTTACGTGCCTGCCCTACTCTTCCCAAGAGATCTCATGTGTCAATAAAATTTCCTCTTCATACTTTCTTGGTACATGTATGGCATCATGAGTTCTGACATTTGAACCTGATTTTGCATGTGGTGTTTTACTGCATCCTTGTGGGGTGACTATAACACACTCCAATACATGAAGGTACGTGTAAGGTAATTCGTATCTAATGTACACAGCAGAAGTTACATATAGGTTACAGAAACCATCCTAATGCAATTGAGCTCAGCATAGTTTTATTTCAATATTTGGGTGTAGGTACTAAAGCAGGAATGAAAATTTAATGTTTAAATGAAAATCTGTAGTCACAATGATTTGTAGAAGATAAATTATGAATGCCTCTCGAAGACATAAAATCTTCATATTAGAAAGTGCATTTAGGGAAGAGAAAAATAAAATCATTAACTTTGTACCTTGATCATTCTATTCAATCTTAACCTTAACAAATACACTTTTCAGGGTTGTGACACAAAATAAAAAAAATATTATTTTTGTCTTTAACTGAATTTAATTCATATGTTTCTAGCTGTATAACCAAATATAGAATTGTAGCTGATGGGTAAGAATTAGCATGTAAGGTTCATACTTCATTCACTATAAAATTTAACTTAATTCAATACCATCGGGGATTAATTATATATATGGCATTTATATATATATAATACAATACAGAACTCTTTATATTTATGTAACATACTAGAGGCCTGGTGCACAAAATTTGTGCACTCGGGAGGGGGCCCTCAGCCCAGCCTGTGTCCTATCACAGTCCAGAACCCTTGGGAACTGTCCTGCTGATGGCTTAGGTCCGATGACCTAAGCTGGCAGTCAGATATCCTTAGCACTGCCTCAGAGGCTGGAGAGGCTCCAGCCACTGCAGCTGTGCTCACCAGCCTTAAGCCTGGCTTCTAGTTGAGTGGTGCTCCCTCTGAGAGAGCTCACTGACCACCAGGGAGCAGCTCTTTCATTGAGCATCTTCCCCCTTGTGGTCAGTGCACATCGTAGTGTCAGATCTTTCCCTGTTGGGCCAAAGCTGGCTCTCCAACATTCCCTGAGAGGTCCTGGATTATGAGAGGACACAGGTGAGGCACAGAGATCCTACTCATGCATTTTCAGGGCCAGGAGGGACCACAGGAAGGCTCTAGGAGTCTAGGGAGTGTCTGGCCTGTCTCACTCAGTTCCGATCAGCCAGATCGCAGCAGCAAGCTAACCTACTGATTGGAGCATCTGCCCACTTATGATCAGTGCACATCATAGCAAGCAGTTGAGCAACGTTAGCATATTATTAGCATATTACAGTTTAATTGGTTGAACGGACAACCTGGCAATGGGACATCTAGCATATTAGCTTTCATTATATAGCATTGAATTTAAAATGATCAGGGACACACACACACACACACACACACACACACACACACTTAAATAGTATCTACAATAATGTATTACTTGAACATTCTCACTTCCAACTAAAATCATCTTAATAAAAATAAATATTCAAAAGGACAGCCCTGGCTGGGTTACTCAGTTGGTTAAGGTGTCTTCTCAATACTCCAGGGTTGTGGATTTTATCCCCAGTCAAGGCACAAAGAAGAAGTAACCAATGAATGTATAAATAAGTGAAACCTCAAATCGATGTCTCTCTCTCTCTAAAATAAATCAATAAAGCAAACGTTTTTAAAAGTAAAAATAAATGGTCAATAATGATATAAAATGTCTCCTAAATTGTACAAACTCTTAATATGTTTTATCTCTGTTAGTTAAAATCTAAATGTATAAAAACCAAGTCTTCATAGCAGCAGCAATGAATCAAGTTTATTACGGAGACGTTAAGCCACTCCAGCTGCATGTGAAGGAGGTGTGAAAAAATGAAAGTTCAATAATCTAAAAAAATGTGCCTTTTCACACTTTGTGTGTTGGTGGTGATTGTGGAGCTCACAGAGTAGTATTCACTCAGTGGGTGATTTTTGCAGTAACAATCTGATCTAAGTCTAAATCCTAATCCAAAATTAAAACTCAAGATGTGCTACATCATAACTGAGCCAACATTTTTTCCCCCTGAAATATGTTCCTAAGCAAGCTCCCCTGAGTCTTTGTCTTTAGATTTTACCTTTGTTCAATGTGTGTCTTCAGAACATCTCTTTTGCAAAAGAGGTGTTGTTATAAAATACATCTGCTTGGATATTTTTTTCTTATTCTCATGATCTCATTTGGGAAATTGTAGGTATTCTCTTATGTATGTGGAATAATAAAGTAGTATTGAAACATCTATAGGATTTCATGTTTCTTACGGTGATATTCTGGAATATATTCGATTTACAGAATATAACTGCTCAGATTTTCTGTCCTTTAATTTGGACTCCTAAAATGTGATGATAAATTATGATAAACATTAATTATTAAAGTATTTTCTTCTGGTGGGGATACAAATATTGATTAATTGATATTTTCACTTGCTTATATGGTTCTGTCATTTTAAAAAGTTAACGTTGATGCTTTTAAAAAATGAAATAGTTTTTATGATAAATCTTAGTTCTTAATACAATAAAAAGGCTACTAGTAATTGTTAATGTATGGGTATATGGAGAAATTATATATGCAATGTGAGCCAAGACTTAAAACTCCACCTAATAGACTTTTGCTTCTAAAAGGCAATATCAGATATCCAGGCTTAAGGCACATTTTTTCATAATGTGCAGCTACATGAAAAAGGATGAAATCATATAGCTAAAAAATAGTTTGTGAATATGTATTTGACAATTCCGATCACAATAAGTGCTAAATAAAATTTTAAAAGTGTAAAATCAATAATTGATATATACCAATGATTTGTGATAGCCAAGATATGAGAATGATTTAAGTGCCCATCAACAGATGCATGGATGAAGAATAAATCTATATACCTACATATATAGATATATGATGTAGATATATATATATATATATATATATATATATATATATATATATAAACATATATATGTTTACATATACACATATAGGTATATACACACATATATGTATATATATATATATGCATATGTCATATACAAAATGTATGAAAGCATACAACAATAGAATATTGTTCATTTGTGACAAAGAATAAAATTCTGCCCTGAGCAACAGCATAAATGGGCCCTGAGAGCAGGTCATATGTTAAGTGAGATATGCCAAAGACAAATACTGTATGACAACACTTAAGTGAAATCTTAAAATAAATAAATAAATAAAAATTTAAAAAAGCAGAAATGTAGTGACTAGGATCTGGAGCTGAGGAAGTTCTGCAGATCTTTATGGGTACAAATTTACCACTAGTAGATAAATGTCTTTAGAGATATAATACACAGCATAGTGATTATAGTCAACAACTTTGTATTATAAACTTCAAAGTTCCTAACAAACTAGATGGATCTGAGTTATTCTCACCACATATAAAATAATTATGTAATGTGATAAAGATGTAAGATAATGCTACAGTGGTAATAATATTTAAAAAATACAAATATATCAAATCAACCTATTGTACACTTCAATGTTACACAATGTTAGAGGTCAATTTTACACTCCAATTAAAATATTCTATCAGGACATCTTTTGTGTTGCTTGTCTGTGCATGAATTCCAAATCTTAATAATATTTTATTTAAGGGAGCAATAAAACTTAGTTGTTAAATTCAATGACAACATACCAAAATTTGATGCAACATATAAATGAAAATAAATTAAATCATAGAGAAAAATCTTGATAGAATGGGAAAAACTCCGGGTTTTGGCATCAAGAGAATGTGAGATTTTAGTCTGTCAACTACTTGCGAAGTGATCTATTAACTAAAGTTCTACTGAGGCACTAATATTACATTCTTTAAATATTTCAATAAAACCTTGGCATACAATGCATGCATGGCATCTGCCACTGAATAGTCAGAAGATAATATTTCCCAAATGACTGGAAATATGGGCAAAATTAAATCATGTAAGAACACACAACACAAGCTTATGACAGAAGTACATACTATACTTACACATCCTGACTTCATGCCTATTACAAAATTATAGTAACCAAGTATATATGGCTCTGACATAAGAATAAACATATATATCATTGGTATGAATAGAGACCTAAGAAACCAATCCATAGATTTATGGTTATTGATTTTCCACCAGGTGCCAATATTATTCAATGGGGAAAGAATATTAAATAGTGTTGTCACAACTAGAAAAGAGAAGCGCAGCCGCCGCCGCCGCCATGTTGAGTTTAGAGCCACAATGGAGCCACGGCTGCTGCTGCCACCGCCACCTCAGCAGCTGCCGGTGAGGAAGGCCCACGGAGGGAGAGTGGAGCCCGCCCAGCCCTGAGTCCAGAGAGCAGCCACCTCGGAGCCCGGCCTCAGTGCCTGCAGCCTTCCCAGCCTGCCTGCGAGGAAGGCAAAGCCACACCTTCCGCTGGAGGCTCCAGGGAGCCTGTCGCTTGTTCATTCCCCCGCCACCGGACCTGGCTGGAGCCTCCACCGAGCCCCCAAGAGCCAGCGCCAAGGCAGAGCAGACCTACTCGTGAAGCGTGACGGAGGACTGAGAGTTAGTACCCAGAACACTCTTTGCGGCCTGGGACTCTAAACACCTAAACCCGGGGGACTCTGAAAGCCTGAACGTGTGAAATGAGAGCAGCAGAGGTTACTATGGTGGATTCGGCTGGAGCCTCCCCATTTCTCCCCCTCATCATTCTCCTGCTCCCCAGCAGCAGCGGGCCCGGCCCAGGGGGATCCAGGATAAGAAAATATCTATTAGCGGACTCAGAGGAGCCATGTGACCTGGGGGAGCTGTATAACCCGGGGGAGCAGTGTGACCTGGGGGAGCGGGGTGACCCAGGGGAGCTGTGTGACCCGGAAGGGCAGTGTGAACTGGAGGAGGAGCGGATTCTATTCATGTGGTCCTGAGAAATTTGGACAGTCTGCAGCCATTTGCTACAGAACACTTTTGTTGTATTTCCCTACAAAAACAAATGGGAGAGAGTATCCCACTTGAAATTCAAATACAGAAAGAAAAAAAAAATCTGAGGAACAGAATAAACTGGTGAATATAATAGAATCAGGGGCAAAGAAAGGGAGTGGACTGATAATTATCAGGGGGATGGGGGGGTAGGGGTGCAATAAGAGACTGGATTAAAATCGTATAACCAATGGATGAGGACAATGGGGGGGTAAGGGCACAGGGTGGGATGGGAACTGGGAGGTAGGGAGCTATGGGGGAGAAAAAGGAGAAACAACTGTAATAATCTGAGCAATAAAGATTTATTTAAAAAATAAATAATAAAAAATAGTGTTGTGCACAAATGTAACTTTGACAACTGACAAATAATTCATCTATACTAATAAAAGAGTAATATGCAAATGGTCATAATGCTCTCACACCATAATGACCAATGAGTAGCAGGAGGCTGCATGTGCGGCCAGTGTGGGTGGGTGGGGCTGAGTGCACAGGGAAGACAGGGACCTGATGGACCAGTGCATCCCCTGACTGGCACTGGTTACAGGATGTGAAGTTGTTATTGTTTATTTATTAATAATTTTACATGTTATTTTCATATACATTTTATTAATTTCTCTTCATGTCTGACAGTTCTATTATAGAGAAAGGGCGAATAGCAATATAAAAATATTTCCTCTAATTAATTCCCTTTTTATGTACACAGATTTTGTGCACTGGGCCACTAGTAAATAAATTAGAGGGGAAAAAATCTAAAGATAAACTGGACACTCATCTCACACCATATACAATCAAATAAAAATGGATAAATGATCTAAATATAAGGACTAAACTCATGAATTAAAAAAATAAGGTTAAAATTTTATAACTTTCTTTATAAAACATTTTCTTATATATGACATATAGATCACAATAATTTAAGGTAAAATAAAGTGGATTTTTCTCAATAGTCTTCAAAGAGCATTAGCAAGAAAATGAAAAGACATAAAGATCCCTGGCAGGGTGGCTCTTTTGAGTGGATCATTCTTCCATACACTAAAAGGTTGCAGGTTCAATTCCCAGTCCACGCACAACCTAGGTCGAAGGTTCAATGCCGGGTCAGGAAATCTATAAAAGGTATCTGATCCATGTTTTTCACATTTGAGGCTTGTTGTTCTCTTTCAAGCTCAAAAACTGTTTGCAGACTAATTTTTGTGGTTGTAGCTCTGAGGTTTCCAAATCCAAGAGGCTGCCTGTTATTCTCTGTAGCCCTCACCACAATATGACAGTTTGCCTCTTCAAATCCAACAGAAAATGCACACTGTTTCAAATGCATTTGAATTTTTCCATCTCAGACCTCTAAACCCTCTTTCAGAAAGCTCACATGAGCCTCATCTTCTATAGCACATCGATGATACTATGGATTATCATTGGTCTCTTTATCGCTGCAACCAGTAACATTAACATCTTTAAATCAAATCTGATTAGAAATCCAATTCAACAAAATCCATAAAATTTAAAATAACACATCTTTAAGAATCTGTTTCTCTGGAATTACTTTTGGTATCAAAATCTGTATCTGCCAAGGTTCAATACATACCTCTGTGTGTGTGTGTGTGTGTGTGTGTGTGTGTGTCTGTGTGTGTGTGTGTGTGTGTGTGTGTGTGTATAGATGAATAAATTATGGATAAATGATAGCACTTACTCTCCAAATATAGACAATAACAAAATAATATTTCCACTTACAAGATATGTTTTTCCCATAAAATGATAGAATCTTTGGATGATATTTCCTTTTTTTTCTTTTCATATCCAAATCTCTGGCTATTCAGCCAATAAGCCAAAGTCCATAAATCAGTATAAAGTTGTAGTAGACTCTCCCTTTCTCCAGACAAATGTGTATATATATATATATATATATATATATATATATATATATATCCTTAATTGTTATTTTGTCCAGTTAATTTATTACCTAATTGGGAATCTGTCCAATTAGAAATTTAGAATACTTTATTTTTTATTTTATTTTAAATTTTATAGAATAATGTTTTAAAGTGCACTCCCTGATATAGTAATGAACTTGGAGAGTTGTAAGGAGTGTTTCAAGAGATATACTTCATTCCTTAAGTAACTTAAATTCTAGTGTGGCCCTAAAAAATATTAGTGATGGGAAATCCTCTTGGTGACAGAATTTGAGAGCTGGACTCTTTAAGCAATATACAGATTATATATATATATATATATATATATATATATATATATATATATAATACATATATATATATATATATAACCTTACTAACATAAAAATGTGATGCATTTAAAATTATAACCTTAAATAAAGTAAATAAATTTACTTTAAAATTGTTAGAAAACAATAAACCAAAATATAATGCTAATTAATTGATCTATAGTATTATTTTATGTGTAATAGGGAGAGATCCAAATGATTGGTCAATATTGAGAAGTAGAGGAAATTTACATTAATAGACTTTGACCATAAAAATTGATGGGGTGGTGCTATCATTAGCCATAAAAGGTGTGATGCATTAAAAAATTATCTAGAAGACATATTTTAGGAATGCTTGAAGTAACAAGAAAATTACAATATATCCAAAATAAAGTTCTTCCTACAAAAAATATAACTATAAAAATAAACTCAAATTGTAGGTAGTCCAGTAGTAGTCCAATGATTTCACTAAGTATTCAAGGAATTTGACTCCTTTTAACAGCACCTCTTTCTGAAGTATGCCACAATTATATATACTATATTAAAATACTAGAGGTCCAGTGCACAAATTTATTCATCAGTGGTGTCCCTCAGCCTGGCCTGTGGGTTCAGGCTGAAACTGGCTCTCCAACATCCTCCAATGTTGTGTTTTAAAATTAAATATATTTTTATTGATTCCAGAGAGAAAGTGGGAAAGAGATAGAAACATCAATGATGAGGGAAAACCATTGATGATCTGCATCCTGCACACCTCCTACTTGGGATTGAGCTAGAAACCTGGGCATGTGCTCTAACTGGGAATCAAACCATAACCTTCTGGTTCATAGGTCATTGCTGAGCCACATCAGCTTGGCACTTACTGCAATAGTATCAATATTGAACCTAACCAAGTCCAATTACTTAGTAGTGCCAGCCAAAAGATAATTTCAAGAAGATTAATGAGAAGGAATATTTTTTATTGCTGGCCAGCAGACAAGGACATGGGAGGACAGAGATGAGGAGAAGGTGTGTCCCTCTACTAAAGGATGGGATTCTACTAAAGGATTTATTCTCAGGGAAATTATGCATAAACATGTAGTTGAATTTCATCATAACATGTATAAATGGGGATATTTCTGCACATGCCCAGGTGGAAATATGCCTATACATATGTTGTCTGTTCAAAATGGTGGAAAATCTCCTCCCAAGATTTTAATATTCTAATGAGGGTATAATGAAAATAGTTCCGGAAGAGGTGAGTAGGGTTCCTTCAGGCTGATTAGGCTAGTCCAGGCTACTTGAACCAGACTAGCCCTCTGATTCAGCAAATCATTCTGGGCATCTTCCTGAAAAAACCAGGCCTGGTGATTGTCAATATCAAGGATGTCAAGACATAGGCATGGACAAAGTTTATTAAGTCTCAGACCTTCTGTTAAAATCTTAGCAAATTAAAAGGTAAGATTATTTAAACTTTTTAATGTAAGGATGACCTAAGTGTGTTTCCTGATTATTCTAAGCAAAGTTATGGATTCTAAATAAAAGTTAGTTTATGCTATTCTACCAGCAAGGCTGTATATAGTATAAGAAAAAGAAAGAGAAAAAAAGACTAATGCCATCTGTGTTCAAGAAGGGGGCAAGAAGTGGTCAGGTTTACCATTGAAGGAGGAGGTGGAATGGGATGGGACATAATCTCACTGCAAGAAGCTCCAGACAAGACTCCTACCATTTTTTTGTACCAGGGTGGCCAGAGGGAGAGAGAGGGAAAATGCTAGGAATGAAATGCATTGGGTACTAAGTCAGAAAAGTCTTTTAAAAGTTCTTCCTCTCCACCCAGGCACCCAGATAAAGAGGCCTCTTGATGGAGGTATCTGACTTCCAAATGGTGATATAAAGAGGATGGCCATTCAGAAGGTTCTGAGTCATTGATGTTGGTGCATTTGCAGTGTGGGGAGTGTAGTTTTCCTAGTGCTCATATATTCTGTTCCTCATGGTATGTACTTATGTTTCAGTCTACTCTGGTTGCCATATCAAAGTACCATGGACTGGATGGCTTACAAAGCAGGTGTTTATTTTGAACACTTCAAGAAGGCTTCATTCTGTGGAATATTCTCAATTTGCAGGCTACTTTTATCTGCTGTATTAACATTATCTCTTTGCGTGCACTGAGAGAGCAAAAGAGTTCTCTGGTATCTCTTCTTATAAGGACTGGTGTCTCTTCTTATAAGGACACCAATCCTATGACATCAGAGTCCAACCTATCATCTCATTTAACCTAATCACTTCCACTAAAGCTCTATCTGAAAACATATTCCCTTTGGGGCTTAAGGCTTCAATCTATTAAATTGGTGGGGGCAGGGGGACATTCGGTCAGAACAAAACAACCTCTTTGGAATTTAATTTAGAACTACATCATATTCATAATATAAAATAAGCATTTTCAGATTATGAAAACACTGTAACTAATCCATTAATCTTTTTCACTTATAGAATAACTAACAGCAAGTACAATAATAAATACTTTGGTTTAGCTCTAAATGCTCACTGAAAATTAAAAAAAAAGATTTTATTGTAGTAGCTATTTGTTTAAAGGTTGAGAAACACTGTGAACATTATAATATAGATAGATAGAACTAAACACATTGTGAACCAAATCTCTAAAATGTATTTGTGAATGTACATGTATTTATATACATCAGTATATACATAACTAAATAGATGTGGTATGAATAAAATGAAGTTATAAATGTATAAATAACCAAATAGATATTAATGTATTCCATGGTATTTTCAATTCAAAATTGTTGTAGCATTTTTTTCTTTCCCTCCTAATGCTTTCAATACCTTGCAAACATATGCAAACTCTTTCAGATACCATTTCTAGAAGTATTGTTAAGAAGTATGTGTATATCTTTATGTAATTTTTAATAATCAGGATATTTAACTCTAATTTAGACTACTTTTTAAAGTCATAAAATGGTATAAAAGTTATTTTATTCTAGTGTTCATATACTACTATAATTTAGTGTACTTCATTGTGGTATGTGCCACAACTTGTGATGCCACAGACTGTTTTAGTTTTAAGGTAAAATTTATATCAATAACAGTCCCTATGTTGTTTTACAGAAAATTTAAACAACCTAGTTATTAAATATTTAAGACCAGAATGCACATATTTGGGTCACTCTGATTTTAATCCTATTTAAAAATACAACTTGTCCAAATTAAGAAATGTATGTAAACATTTGGTTTTCATCTGAAGGGATATGTTTTAAAATATAATCATATCACAAGAAACTACCCTGTTTCCCCGAAAATAAGGCAGTGTCTTATATTAATTTTTGCTCCCAAAGATGCACTAGGTCTTATTTTCAGGGGATGTCTTATTTTTCCATGAAGAAGAATACGGTACACATTTATTGTTAAATGAAAATAAAGGAAATTTATTATCTGTATATGGTACGGTAGTATGGTAGTTGCCAACACAAACCAGACAAACTGTGAATCCTACAGTATCAAGAATTTACTCATTTATTCAATGACAATCATGTCATCATCTTCTGGAACATCATCATAACAATCCAATTCCTGAATTTCCTGGTGAATTTCTTATGACTCCATTTCTTTCAGAATCAGTGGACCAAATCCTTCATGTTTAGCAATAGCACTATCTTTAAATGAGTACTTCTTGTCCAGGTAGCCTGCTCACAGTGCATTTGCAATGCAACTGTCAGTGATCTTCTCCCATGAATTCTTAACCCGAGTCACAACTTCTTGCAGTTAAGGTTTGGCAAAGTTTCCATGCTGATTTCTCTCCATTCACACAGCAGTGGTGTCGGGACTCCACGTAAAGTCACTGGTTGCTAGACGCCAGTTGGGGCGGCCCTAGCAACCAGTTTACGGTAAATTAATTTTCATTCTGAGACAGAGCCTGGGGGCCTTATTTTCGGGGGCATGCCTTATATTTCACTCAGAAGGAAACCTGTAAGTAGGTCCTATTTTCGGAGGATGTCTTATTTTCGGGGAAACACGGTATGTAAATTATAGATATTGAAAAAATATATTACATTTCTCATTCAGTTCTTTGATTCAGAGTGGTCAATTCTAAGTGTATTTTATTTATCTTACTAGAGGCCTGGTGCACAAAATTCGTGCAAGGAGAATGTGTGTCCCTTAGCCTAGCTTGTACCCTCTCCAACCTAAGACCTCTTAAAGGATGTCTGACTGCCCGTTTAGGCCCAATCCCAGGACTGCTGGCTCCCAAATGATTGCCTGCTTGCCTTCCTGATTGCCGCTATCCACTTCTGCCTGCCAGCCTGATCATCCCCTAACCACTCCCCTGCCAGCCTGATTGATGTCCAACTGCTCCTCTGCCAGCCTGTTTGCCCCTAACTTCCCTCCTCTGCCGGCATGGTCACCCCCAACTGCCCTCCCCTTGCTGGCCATCTTGTGGTGGCCATCTTGTGTCCACATGGGGGCAGCCATCTTTGATCACATGGGGGCAGAAATCTTGTGTGTTGGAGTGATGATCAATTTGCATATTACTCTTTTATTGGATAGGATAGAGGCCTGGTATACGGGAGGGGGCCGACTGGTTTGCCCTGAAGGGTGTCCTGGATCAATTCAAAACTGATCAGGGTCAGGGTTCCCTTGGGGCATGGGGTGGCCTGGGTGTGGGGCCTGTGGTGGTTTGCAGTATTAAAATATCTATTCTGTACTCAGGAGATATATGTCTAGTTTTTTTCGTACTCACATTGTTATTCATTCCATTTCAGCTCTAATACTTTCCCCTTAGATAATTGATGCATGTGTGCAACATTATACCAAAAACTACATATTAAATTGTATTCTAATGTAAAAGAAGGCAAGTGTTGATACATATGACTATTTCAAAATCAGAAGCTAAATTGAGATTATGCATGGTTGCTCATGCTAAAATTCATTTTAAATTATTTTTAATTCCACAAATACATTATTGCAATTTAATTTAGCTCTCTAATAGCTACTACTTAAAACTGATTCATATAAATCTACTTATCTATTTTTTAGTTACTGAAATAACAACAAAATTAGAGTGATTAATAGATAAAAAACAAGTGAAAATGCCAGCTTAAGTAAAGGATTCTAAGTCATTATAATTCCGTCTTCCATTTGTCTGAGAAAAATTGACATCTAAGCTTTTATATCCTCCAGAATGAGAATGCATGAGAGAGAAAAATTGCAAACCATTGAAGCTTCGGCAATGTTAAAATTTTAGTCAGGAATTAAACTACATGTATCATTTAGTTCAAAGACAATAAATTAAAACAGCATGATCTAAAAAAAAGTATTAATAATCTGAATCAGATTCTATATAGTGTTTACTTAACATTTAATAGGACTCTCTATATCACATTAGTCACCATGTATCTTTTCTAGTGGACATCTTCACAGCTGTCAGATTTTCCTCCAGCTTCTTTCCTGAGGATTCCATATACCCACAGCTGCTGATGAAATGGTGATTCTAGCAAGCTTATCAGTACCACCTGCCCTTTGAGTTTGTTTGCTTTGAATAAAATAACCAATGACTTTATGCATTCTTCAAAGACACAACCAAAGAAGCTTCACAAAAAAAGACCAAAAAAAAAAAAAAAAAAAAAGAGGACAGGGAAGAAAAATAAAAGTGTAATTAACTGGTATGAAAGAATAAGGGTGTCTCCATAATGCCTATGTATTTAATAGGCAGAAAATTATGCATTAGTACAATTGCTTGCCTAGGTTATTAATGATTCCGTGCATGAAGGTGTTGAAGAGAAAGTTCTATGGGTTAGGTGAAGGTGTCATTTCTATTGAGTCAGAATGATTAGTTCTCACTGAGTGAAATTAACCAAATATAGGAAGCTATTTTCTCAAATCACTTTTCCCCTCATATAATTGGTTCTAACAAGTCATATTAATGCAAACATGTTTGATTCAAATTCTTGGTAATGAAAAGATTTATTTTTACTCTTCTTAAATATCATTTGAAATTCTTGGCATGCACTTGTCAGTTCAAGAATTCATAAAGTAATCTATAATAAAAGTTAAATATGGCAATTAAACTGGACACCCAAACGACCTTCTGGACATCATTCCAGATGAAGCTGCAGTGGCAGGGCCCAAGGCATAGGCAGTCAGGGGTGATCAGGCAGGCAGGCCAGTGGTTAGGGTTGATGAGGCAGGCAAGGCAGAGTGGTTCGGGGCAATCAGGCAGGCAGGCAGGTGAGTGATTAGGAACCAGCGGTCCCAGATTGCAAGAGGAATGTCCCCTGAGGGGTCCTGGATTGTAAGCTGGTGCAGGTCAGGCTTAGGGAACCCCTGCCCCCATGAACAAATTTTGTGCACTGGGCCTCTAGTTTGATATAAAAGCAAAGAAAATTTTTATACCAATTTTTTTGTTTTTGTTCTGTTTGCAAAGATCTGAGCATTATAGAAGCAAGTGGAATCTTATATAATTAAGTAATTGATGTAACCCTATCCCACAAACAGAGGGTAAGCCAATTGATATAAATGAAAAGTTTCTCATGTTTTCTGGTTGCAACTGAGATTCATTTCTCAACTCTATTCTTGGCCAGTGGTTTCTCTTTCACAGTTTCATATTCTGAGACAGAGGCACTTTCCTCTTATAGAACTGGCAAATTACAGCCCCTCTGTTGTTATTCAAGGTCCTCTGTTCATTATACAAAAATTTAGTTTTGGCCTTTGGTGCTTTTATACCATTTACCCATAATTTACTATTTATGGACTACATAATAGTAAATAAAATACAATCCGGTAGGTGGGATTGCTCTCAAATTAGGATTCTTATACCATTTAAATTCTTAAAGTTGTGCCAGAGATTGTGTGAATCCAAAAGATAAATGTTGTTTCTGTTACTTGAATGTTAGTTTCATCAATAGTACGCAATGTCAACATTGTTTGTGCATTAAAATGCAAGGCTATTATTTAGTAAAAACATTGAGAATTATGTCAAAAGAAGGGATTTTACATATATATTGACCATTCAGCAGAACATCTTAGATGTTTTCCCAAGTTTTTAGCACATCATAAACGTAACCATACTGTACACCGTGCATACAACCATGCTATAGCCATATATACACCATACAAATGTCAACATAGCTACCGTTACAAATAGTATCAAACTTGTAATTTCACTACAATAATATTAGCAAAATTATTGGGGTAAATTCACTCACAAGCACCATGTCTAGAAGGGAGACTCAGTTAGTAACAAAGTCTAAGCCATCTGCAAGCCCTACCTAATTTATGGGTAAAGGAAGGATTAAGAAGGGAGTGCCAAGATTCCATTTCTTGCCATGTATCAAACAAGATGGAGCCAAAAAGCTAACAAAATGTAATGACTTGAAAAGTGAGGCATGATTGAAATGAGACAAATTTGAAGTATCCGTCAAAAAAGTCAGAATTTAGATTAAATGTATATATATATATATATATATATATATATATATATATATATATATATAACCCAATGAATGAAGATTCCTGCAATGACGGGCCTTCTTTCCCCTGGCTGCCAGCACTGCCTCCGCTCTGGCCAGGGCCACATTTCTGCCTTCATATATATATGAATATACCGTGTTTCCTCGAAAATAAAACGCCCTCCGAAAATAAGACCTACTTGCAAGTTTCCTTCTGAGTGAAATATAAGGCATCCCCCCAAAAATGAGGCCCCCAGGCTCTGTCTCAGAATGAAAATTAATTTACAGTAAACTGGTCACTAAACCACCCCGACTGGTGTCTAGCAACCAGTGACTTTACCCGGAGTCCTGACATCACTGCTGTGTGGAGGCAGAGCGGAGGACAGAGTGAGTGGTGAGCTCGGGGCGGGAGAGAGGGGGAGACTTTCGCAGATGCATGTAGAAGAACCAGAGGATTAGAGCAGACAGGACCTGGTGAAGGTGGTGAGTGCTGGTCTGTCTTTGGTGACACTACCTGATGCTCGCGGCCACCTTCATGATGACTGAAGGTTCTCAGTCAGTGGCAGACCCTGCTCCAGCCCAGATCCAGGCCCCAGCAAGCCCAGTGACAGTCCCCAGGCAGGCCCCAAGGTGTAAATGTCTGAAAAAGTGGTAGGGGGGGATGTCTGGTGAAGGTGTTCAGTGTCACATGGGTGGTGGGAGGGGGATCACTTAAAATGACACAGGAGGATCAGAGGGGACAATCAAAATGACACAGGAGGATCAAAAGGGGTTACTAAAATGGTAATCCTCCCTCTGATTCTCCTGTGCCATTTTATTTCACCCCTCTGATCCCCCTGTGTCATTTTAAGTGACCCCCCTCCCCCCACCTTGATGCCCCAATTCATTTTTTTTACCCCTAGAAATGAGTGCAAAAAGAAAAAGCTACTCCGTGGAGTACAAGAAAGGAATCGTGGAAGACTCTTGGGACCAAAATCTTACTGCTTTCTGCAAAGAGAAGATGTTGAGTATCTGATTGGTCTGAAAATGGCAAGCAGAGTATGGTAACCTCATTGAACAAGTGGACAAGGGAAATGCTAAAAAGTGCAAGTGTGGATCAGGTCGGCAACCGTTATTTTCCAAGCTGGAAGACCTGATCTGTGAATGAGTTGTTGACAGGAGAGCAAAGGCTTTGGATGTGAATAGGGCTCAGATTCAAGAATTTGCCCTTGCAATGGAACCACAGTTTGACATAGCCTCCAAAGATTTCAAAGCATCACAACCCTGGCCGGATAATTTCCTTCAGTGAAGTGGACTGTCTTTAAGAAGACCTACAACATTGTTTAGGTTGGAAGATGCTCAAGTTATTAAGTGAGCACTTGCATTCAAGTCCTTTATTGATGATGCTGACTTCTCTAAATACAATCTTTCA
Organism: Vespertilio murinus; assembly: GCA_963924515.1. Classification (NCBI taxonomy): domain Eukaryota; kingdom Metazoa; phylum Chordata; class Mammalia; order Chiroptera; family Vespertilionidae; genus Vespertilio; species Vespertilio murinus. The sequence continues at coordinate 71,768,818 of OZ004707.1, forward strand.
AACATGATTGCTATGGATGAAATTACAGTGTTTATGGGCCAATCATCTTAAACAACAATTGAACAGTGAGGTGCCTCCTCAGTGTACATTTTCTCCACTGCTTACAAAAGTGCACGTGTTTCCTGTATTTTGGCAATTTGTCTGGATGGAACTAAAATCCCACCTTTATTCATTTCTAAGGGCAAGAAGGAAAACACTGAACATGTTTTGGGCTTTTTTATTCTTGAAACTGAAAAAGCCTGGGCCACACAAGCAGTTATAAGGAAGTGAGTTGATTTTATGCTGCTGCTTGTTATGTGAGGGAGCCAAAGAAGTCTGCTAGTCTAGGATGCAGCCAGCACTTATCACACTAAAGACATGACGACATTTCTTCATGAAAGAAAAATAGATCAGATAATGATTCCCACAAAAATGACAGCCTATTTCCAAACTCTTGATATTGCAATAAAGAAGCCATTCAAATACAATTTGCACATGGAAATTAATGACTACATTGAAAATAGAATGGAGAGAAATCAGCGTGGAAAATTTGTGAAACCTAAACTGCAAGAAGTTGTGACTTGGGTGAAGAATTCATGGGAGAAACTCACTGACAGTTGCATTGCAAATGCACTGTGAGCAGGCTACCTTGACAAGAAGTACTCATTTAAAAACAGTGCTATTGCTAAACATAAGAGCTTTGGTCCACTGATTCTGAAAGGAATGGAGTCACAAGAAATTCACCAGGAAATTCAGGAATTGGATTGTTATGTTGATGTTCCAGAAGATGATGACATGATTGTCATTGAATAAATGAGTAAATTCTTGATACTGTAGGATTCAGAGTTTGTCTGGTTTGTGTTGAAAACCACCGTACTACCGTCCGTATACAGGTAATAAATTTCCTTTATTTTCATTTAACAATAAATGTGCACTGTATTCTTCTTCATGGAAAAATAAGACATCCCCTAAAATTAGACCTAGCTCATCTTTGGGAGCAAAAATTAATATAAGACACTGTCTTATATATTCTGTTTTATATATATATATATATATATATATATATATATATATATATATATATATCCTATATATATATATATATATTCAATATATATATATATATATATATATATATATATATATATATATATATATCCTGTTTATATATTCTGTTCTGACACCAGAAAAATGTGAGACAAATTTCATTAGGATAAAATATTAGTTTATTCCTGAAAAGGTGAGTTTTGATCAGTGGGGCTATAAGAATAACACTTATTTTAACAGGAAAACCACTTTCTTAATTTCAAAAAACAGTTTTAGTAGATTTCAAAACCTTGCTGTAGGCAAATGAAATTTGAAACATCCTGTGCCAATGTAACTTCTGGTCCTTTGCAAAGTCACAACCATTCCTGACTTCATTAAGGAAAGCAAGCATTAGAGAGCAAAAATCTCCAACTAATTTAACAAGCATTGTTTCAATGCATGCTGTCTTCCTTTTTATCTTCTTTCTGCATACTTCTTTGTTTATTAGTTTTCTGCTGGTAGAAAGATATCATTGAATGCTAATGTGTCAGTGTTTGCCTATTAAAGTTACTGCTTTCGTATCCCAAGCAACCTACTAGTTCATTAATCAGAATATTCAGGGAATTTATACACAGTTGGTATTCTTAGGTATAAGTGTAAAAGGCATATATGATTGGACATGTCAGGGCTATGATTTTTTATATCTTTTTGTGTTTAATATTACACTTGCTCTTGGTTCCTTTTCATTGTAAAATTAACAAGTTTTTCCCAACCAAATGCAACTGCAATAATACAATTTTCTTACATAGTATGGTAGTTTTAAAATAAGAAGTGGGAATATTAATGGTTGTCTAGGAATAATGTGATTGAGGTCTGAGTGATCTTGGATCTATAACAGGTTTAAATTTAATCACTATGGAACCAGTATTCAATCTCCTGTTTCTGTCAAGTACCTTGATCTGAGCCTCTGATTGGTAAATTTGTAAATTACAAAACAATAATGAAACAGATGTTTTCAAGGATATGATATGAACACACTACCCAATCCATTTCAGGAGTGGGGGATAGAACATATAATCCAAAATCAAATAAAAACATTCTCAAGTTTTTACATGAATTCTGACTCCAGTTGTTATTCAAGATAAGCTCAGATACATCACATATCTTCTTTCATCAAAACCTGGGCTTCCTGGAGTGGGTTCACCTTATAAGTATAAAATAAGAGTACATTTTCTGTAGGGACAATATAAAGAGGTCTCTTTTTATTTACTGTGGCTTTCAATTTATGAGGAGCATCTGATAATTAAACCCCAAGATTGTTGGCTCCTCTGATTCAAGCTTCTCTGTTCATATTGAGAAACAAGAAAAGCTACTTCCAAGGCTATATTTTTGCACCCAGCTCCTCCCTGCTATTTTCACAACTCAGGGGTAATTTGTACCAAGGAGTTAGTAGAAAGTTCCCTTACTCCCTCCCCTCCAAAAAAGCCTCTTTTGAACTCTTCATAACTTTGCTATAAGCATGTTTTACAGGAAAACAGTGGCAAGAGATCTCCCTAGGACATCAGCTAGACGGACTGTCTTTTGGAAAGCAAATAAATGATAACTTTTCAAGATAACTCCTAATATCTACTTAACTTCAATAGAATCCTACTTCCTTCCTTATCACTTAGAAACTGCAGTGTTTTCCTCTTTAAAACCAGAAACCACCTTTTCCCCTCTGCCCTGTACTGACTAGCAATACTTGGCCCTTTCCTCTCTTGGAAAGCAAATTAAACTTCTTCTCTGCATAAAGTTGTGAATTATTTCACAGCCTACATCTCTGGCAAGACGCTAACATACCCCAAGCTTTGTTTTATCACCATACAGTGCTCTCCCCCCACACACCAAAAAAGTGCTGAAACCACACACTCTCTATATAAAAGGCTAAACAAGTGCTCTACCAGTTCTACCAGTGTTCTATGATGTGCACTGACCACCAGGGGCAGACACTCAACACACAGGCATGGGAACATGGAACAGACTGATGAATCTCAGAGGGAAGGAGACAGAGGGAGGGCAGGAAGATCTTATATACATACTAGAGACCTGGTGTAAGAATTCGTACACTGGTGGGGTCCCTGTGCCTGGCCTGTGGAAATTGGGCTAAAACCAGCAGTCTGATATCACCTGAGGGGTTCTAGATTGCAAAAGGAGGGCACAGGCCAGGCTGAGGGACCCCACTGTTGCACATATACATTCACTGGGCCTCTAGAAAAGGAAATAATAGAAAACAAAACAACAAAACCAAAATCTTTTGGCTTAATTAGGTGATTTCTGTTATGCCAATATTGCTATATTTCTGTTTCAAGACTTTGGCATACTTAAGAAAGGCAGGTAATAATTAAGACTATAGTTAAAATTATATATTATATAATGTTCAACATTAAAACTTTTGCTTAATATGAAATAAAAATGTGAATCACTCATAGATTTAAAAATATGAAGACATGTACAAAAGTGACCCTGTGGCACAATTTTTAAAGCAGAAATTAATAATCCTGGGGATATAAGGAAACATAAAAAGGTATATTGAATAGTATTTTCTTTGTTTTCATTTTTCCCCCTGACAAATATAGCCTGAGATATTGCTGTAGATAGATAAAAAAGAAACACACACACACACACACACACACACACACACACACACACACACACAAAACGATGTAAAATCAATAGAGATGAAAAAGTTTCTCTTGAAGCCTCAAGGATTGAAAACATTTATTGCAAATCACTATTTTTATTAGCTTTTTCTTGAAATTCATTTTAACTCTTTCAAGATGTACGCATACTATTGCATAAGCTATTTTTCAGCTTATTAAAATTTCTAAGAGTATTTGAAGTTTTTCTCTAAGAACTAAGTTCTTGTTACCATTAACTTATTTTCCTACAAAGAGCCATTGCCTTTCACAGTGTAGATCTCTTAACATTCCATTTGAATAGCTTACCTGATAGAGTCACTTTAAAGGAGTATATCTTCTTTAAACAATCACAAATTATGTTTTCCTTTTTTAAAATTGATTTATAATACACATACCATAATATTTATCCTTTTCATTTATTTATTTTTATATATTTTATTGATTTTCCACAGAGAGGAAGGGAGAGGGATAGAGAGTTAGAAACGTCGATGAGAAAGAAACATCGAACAGCTGCCTCCTGCACAACCCCCACTGGGGATGTGCCTGCAACCAATGTACATGCCCTTGACCGTAATTGAACCTAGGACCTTTCAGTCCGCAGGCCGATGCTCTATCCACTGAGCTAACCCGGTTTCAGCATATTTATCCTTTTTAAATGTACGATTCAGTGTTTTTTTATTTTTGCAGTTTTGCATTTATCGCTGATGTCCAATTCTAGAATATTTTCATCACCCCTTATTCACCAGCAGTTACCTCCTTTCTGCCTTCTGCAAAAATTACTACTCTACCTTCCATCTATATAGAGTTGTATATCCTGCACATTTAATATTAATGAAAATATGCAGGATATGGCCTTTTTTAAATCTTATTTTTCTTCATTTAGCATGCTTTTTATTCACATTCTCAACTTGGCTAACTGTTTGGCACAAGAGGCCTAGCTTTTGGTCTATCTTGGCTTTTCATATCCTTCCTCACTAAGCTTAATCAATGCTAAATTTAAATTTAATGTGATAGACTTGGGACTCTTTCTTTCACTTGAGTACTTAGAGGCCATTGTAGAGTTATTAAGTGGCCCAATCTCAATATTGTTATCTCTCCAGAAATAGGGCATTCCTAGGAAATAGAGAGCTGGAGGGGAAAAAATAGCTAGCTCATGGAGCAGTCAGAACACATACATTTATTAAGTTTGCTATTTAATGTGGGTGCTGTTCATGGCACCCCTAAGCAATTACAATAGTAAAATAAAATATCACTAATCATAGACAATCTTAACAAAATAATAGTAATGAAAAAGTCTGAAATATTGCAAGAAATACTGAAATGTGACAGGCACGAAGTTAGCAATGCTGTTGGAAAACTTGTGTTGATAGTTTCTCTCTTCTCAGGATTGTCACAAACCTTCAATTTGTAAAAAACACATTATCTGCAATGTGCAATAAAATGAAGTTTAATAAAACTAGGTATGCTTGTTTATTTTTGATCAGTGGTCTACTGATACTGACTTTCCCAGCTAATTTTATGCAATCATAAAATGTCCTCAATGAAAAAAAAAAAGTTTTCTAGCGGACCTCTCCAACCTGATTGCCAACACTCAGGAAAAAGAGAAAAGCTTTATTTGTGTTCTTTTAAGTTGGACTGATTTAGTGAAATAAATGTGATTAAGTGAACATACCCCACACCTTGTAAATGGAAAACTGTTATTCTGTCTACTGAGTCTATAAACCTCAGTAATAGGAAGAGGTAGAATAGTTTTTTGTATATTTTCCTAATATTTTATCACTTATCTTTATTTGGTGCATTTGTGAAGCCTATGTCTCCAATATATATTAAGTTGATTTAAGTTGTATGTTAATATAATTATATCTTTCACTTTAATAAGCACCACTTGTTCTAAGAAATATAATTCATTGTTATTAGAAGGCCCCTGTACATAGGAGCATACCTTCCTCATTCCTTAGTAGAAATCCTATCCCATAATTGTGTTTACCATGCCATTGATATTATCCATCATATTGCCAGTTACTTGTATGTGTCTAAACAATATATTATTTAGCTTGCATGTATTTTGAAATAAAATCATATTAAATGTATTCTCTTGCAACTTGTTTTCTGTTTTCCCTATTGTGTCAGTGAGACTTATCTCTACTATTGAGTGTAGTGTTTATTTTCATTTATTTTTGAAGCTTTATCATTTTCAATTGCATGAATGAAATGAGATGGATTTATGTAATCTATCATTTGGAATCTTCCTTGTGTTTTGCTGTTGGGAATAATAATAAAATCATCATTTTACAGTCTTTCTAGTGAGTATGTACAAGTTTATTTAGGCCATACATCAGCTGAGAAATTGATGAATCAAACTGTGTGCATTTGAAACTTTACTAGGCAATTCCAATTGTATATTTTACATCTATATCTATATCTATATCTATATCTATATCTATATCTATATCTATATCTATATCTATATATCTTTGTGCATGCCAGACAATAAATCTAACATTACCTCACATTCTTTATTCTCTCCCTCACACATATTAGGTTGATATTACTTTATAATTTTTTGCTGGATTGTTATATCTTTTTTTCTCTGACCTCAGTTATTTTTAATATAACAGTACATTTTAAAAGTTATTTGATCAATCTTCTTCATAGATCTCTTGCAATATCTCCTGAATATGTTTATTTTCTTGTATAAGTACTGTATCCAAAATTGGCTTTCAAAGTTTATATATATATAAACTATACTAATATACAGATATTCTGAGACTTATATGCATGAGAATATTTTTAATATAAACTGATATTTGAGCATTGGTTCTATTAAAATTCTATTCTCCTTATATTTATAAAATTTATATTAATTTATTTACTCTTGTCACTGGAAAATAATATGACATTTTGATATTTATTTATTTTAATGAAAATAGTTATGGGAAATTTTATTTTCTCGATTACATTTTTAAAATTTTCTCTGACTACCTACATGTGAAATGTCTTATCTTTCCTTTTTAGTATTTTAGGAGATTTTTAACTATAAGAGGTTACATGTATTTGTTTTTGAATTCTGAGGTGTTTAAAAACATAACCTATTCAAATAGTTCTCATTTTTTTCATTTTATAAACACTATAATTCACATATTAAAATTTCTACATTAGAAATCTCTTCATTTTTCTTTTATACTTTTTAATAATTTATTCTCTCTAGATACTTCTAGGAGAATTTTTCAATCTTATAATACAATTTTCTAATCTTTTTCCTATGGGTAAATATTCTCTAATTACCCCCATCTATCATGGGTTTTTTTTTTCAGCTATTTTATTTCCTATGTGTTTTTGGTTTGGTATTAAATATTTTTATGTTTATATATTACAGTTAATACTAGTTAGTCTGTTCATCTCAATTATTGTGTTTAGTATGTGAAGCTTTATTACTTGTTCTTCAAAAGGACCAAAACATTTGCTTCTTACTGAACCAGTGATTTATTCAGCTTATTGATTTCTTTCAAAATAAAGTTATTCTTCAGGAAGTTTCTTGATTTATTCGTGGCTCTTGTTTCTTGCAGTCAACTTTAGATAAGGACCAAAGCTTACACTGTAGTCTGTATCAATCCAAAGTCCACAAAGAAAAAAACTAGGTGAAAATAATTCCTGAAGTAGAGAGCTCCTTGTATGAGAAAAAATGTTTATCCTTCCTCATATCACAAAATAATTTATTTGGAAGGGGATTTTCTCTCATTTGTCCAAAAAGAAACAGCATTAGACAGAGGTACTTCTTTTCAGTGTTTCTTAAATTTTCAGTGAATATTGGAACTATATAGCAGCTGAAAACAACACTTATAATTGTATCTCATTCGGGTATTCTGATTTAATTAGTATGGCATATAGTGTGTGTACAGCTTTAAAAAATATCACAGGTGACTCCAATATGCATTCAGGTGCAAGAATGACTGCCTGGGGAGTAAATTCCCGACAAACATCTGTGATTAGATTTCTCAGCCTTGTGTGCAGAGATTATTAGAAGTAGGAAATGGACTTTTCTAAGCTAGTCACTCTACACATATACTTTGTCAGCTTCTCACCTTATGAATTGTCCTAAAGGTTATTTATATTGCTTTTAGATAGAGTGAAAGGGATGGAGTGAGGAGAGAAAGAGAGGGGGAGAGATGAGAGAGAGAGAGAGAGAGAGAGAGAGAGAGAGAGAGAGAGAGAGAGAAAGAGAGAGAGAGAGAGATGCATATTGATTGGTTGCCTCCCACACATGCCCCAAATGGGGACATAGTAAAAACTTTCAAATCCAACTATGTGTCCTTGCATGGGAATGGAACCTATGAACCTTTGGTGGACAGGCAACACTCTAACCACTAAGAAACACCAGCCATGGTTTTTTAAAAAAGATACTATTATGTTTTTATTGATTTGAGAGAGAGAGAGAGAAATAGATGTGAAAGAGAAACATTGGTAGTCTGCCTCCTGGACCCTGGGCATGTGCCTTCACCAGAATCAAATCAGTGATCTTTTGGGATGGGATGGCATTCAATCAACTGAGCCACACTGGCCAGGTGGTATCTTTTTAAGGGAAACCATACACTATTAGGTATTTCAAAGTTAGAGGACACAGTGTTTTTAAGGTGACCAGATGTCCCAACATTTAGCTGTTGAGCATTTATGTTTTCTTTGGAAAATGTTTATTAACTCTTCTGCCCATTTTAAGTGGATTATTTGTGTTTTTGCTATTGAATTATATGAATTGTTTATATATTTTGGAGAGTAAACTCCTATTGCATAGGTTGTTTGCAAATATTTTCTTCTATTTTATAGATTTCCTTTTATTTTTTTAATCATTTACTTTGTGTTACAGAATTTATTTTTGTTTTTGTTGTTTTTTATTTTAGTTTTATTTAGTTTCACTTGTTTATTTTTGCATTGGGTATTAAATAAAAAATAAAAATAAAAATAAAAAAAATCTCCAACACTGACATCAGGAAAATTACCACCTATATTTACTCCTGGAAGTTTTATAGGTTCAGGCCTTATATTTAAGTCTTAAGTTAGTTTTGAGTTGGTTTTTGTGTATAGTGTAAGATAGTGGTCCAGCCGAAAACCGGTTTGGCTCAGTGGTAGAGCGTCGGTCTGCGGACTGAAAGGTCCCAGGTTCGACTCCAGCCAAGGGCATGTACATTGGTTGTGGGCACATCCCCGGTAGGGGGTGTGCAAGGGGCAGCTAGCTGGTCGATGTTTCTCTCTCATCAACATTTCTAGCTCTCTAGCTCTCTCCCTTCCTCTCTGTAAAATATCAATAAAATATATTTTTAAAAAAGATAGTGGTCCAGTTTCATTTTCCAATGAAGCTGGTATCTAGGTGATCTTTTGCTCAGTACTGTATCTTAGTCATTGCCTAAACAACAGTTAGTTTGGATATAGACTTATTGTTTTCTAAATTAATATTAACAAGTTCAGTAACTAAACTTGTAAAAAAAATTCCTTGATGTATCTCATTAGGGTGCGTGTCTTTTTAAATTATGTGTACTCATGTATCCTCATTTCAATACTCTTTGGAGAATTTTGCTACTTTTTCAAATGTTTCTATTTCTCTAATAATATCAGAAAGATGTGAAGCATTTAATAATTCTTACATGAACCACATATTCACAGTGAAAACCAAGACAATGGTTTTCTCAATTTTACTCCAGGGATGGCCTCAAGGCCAATTTTGATTAGAGTATTTCTAACTAGGGCAGGGATTTCTGTTACTGACTTCTTTATTTGTTTCCAAATTTGTGAATAAATAGTGGGCACATTCCTTTGGGCTTTCTTAACTCAATTATGTAACATTTTCTATTCTTCTAACATGTTTGAAAATCTTCACAAAAACATTATAGCCACTTCAAAAAAGTGATGCTCATTTATGATCCTATGGAAATACCAAATAATCATGTTTATTGAGCAAAGGCCTTTGATCTCTTCCCAAAAATAAAGAAATATGCTTTTTAAAAATATGTTATAAGTGCTTATGTTCTTCATATAAAAATCTGTCTCAAATTAGAAGTCACTCAGCCTTGCTTGTGTTACTGAAGTTCCTGGCAACAGATACATTTCTTTTGGTTGACTTGTAATAACCTGACCTCTCTAATTGCAAATGATTGAGTCAATAGTCCCTTCTTGTCAGAAGAAATAAACTTCATAATTGTTATTTTAACTTCATGTTTTTTATTTAACCCAATATTCTCTTCAGGACTGACACAGAGCTGCCTGGGACTGATACCAACTGTCTTGCTAATGTGACTGCCTGTATACTGCCACCAACTTCCTTACCTACTTCTCCTCTGCTAGGAATACTTTATCCAGTTGAAAATGTTGTCCCAGTATCTCTTTCTGGAATGAAAGTACTCTGAATCACCTGCTCTAATTCTTAATCTGGTTGTTAAAAAATCAGTATGTACTAACATAAATAATCATTGACTTCCGTACACCTCTTCTATAAGAGGTGACTAGTTTTTTCTGAAAGTAAATGAAAAACATTTAGGGCCAAAAATTAACTTCAATATGGCTCTAAGTATTTATTTTAGGTCTACTGGACTTACAATAAGTATCTGCCCATATCATTACACAATGGCAGGAGACGCTCGTCCATTATATGACTGGTTGACTGCTGCTGCGCCTGAAGAGACAGACTTTGTAAATATCTACAGACTTCATAAACAAATCAACTTCAATCTTTTGGAATCAATGCTCACCTTATAATATCACCCTGCAAGCCAACTGAACTGAAGGACAAGAGAGAAAGGACTGCCTGGCTAGAAAACCTAGGAAAATACCTAAGCCTTGGACTTCAATTACTATCATGTGTAAATTTTTCTGCTTGAGGTCCCATGACACATGACTCTAAGTTGCCTATCTCCACAGCTAGGAATAGCACTAAGAGCTGTGTTGGGTGAACCACTTGATTATAGTAAAAAATAGATAACTCAAATATTAATGTTTCACTTACATTTATTTTATGGATTGTTTATATGTTTTGTATATATTTTTCAATGTAAATTTTATAATAAAACCATAGGGTATTAAACAATTTATATATAAACATGTGTATATTAGTTACACTCAAAAAATTTACTGGTTCATAGCAGCACAATTTACAATAGGTAATATTTGGAAACAGCCTAAGTGCCCATCAGGAGATGAGTGGATTAAAAAACAACAACAACAACAAAAAAATAACAACTGTGGTACATCTGCACAATGGAATACTACACTGCTATGAAAAAGAAATAACACTTGCAACTCACAACAGCATGGATGGATCTGGAGAGCATTATGCTAAGCGAAATAAACCAGTTGGAGAAAAATAAATATCACACAATTTCACTCATTTGTGGAATATAATAATCAACATAAACTGATGAACAAAAATAATTCCAGAGACACAGAAGCATTGAACAGACTGTCAAATCTCAGAGGGAAGTCAGGGGTGGGGATTCGGAGTAAGAGATCAACCATCAACCAAAGGAATTGTATGTATTCATGTAAACATAACCAAATGGGCACAGACAGTGGGTGAGGGCATTATTGAGGGTGGAAGTGGCCAGGGAGAGGTCAATGGGGGAAAAGGAGACATATGTAATACTTTAAACAATAAATACTTTAAATTAAAATAATAATAATAAATAAATAAACCAAAAAATTACTGGTGTTATACTTCAAAGCAACAATAATCAAAACAGCATTGTATTGACAGAAAAACAGACACACAGAACAATAGAGCATAATTGAGGGTCAAGAAAAATAACCCATTTGTACATGGGAAAATAATTTTTGACAAAAAGAGTCATAAACATAAAATGGAGAAAAGAGAGCCTCTTCAATAAATGGTGCAGGAATATTACACATGGGAAAGGATGAAATTAGACTAAATTTTGTCCTATGTACAAAATTAATTCAAAACGGATCAAAAATCTATACATAAGATACAAAATAATAAGTAGCATATAAAAAACATACCTACAAATTTACGAACCTTGGTCATAAATAATATATTTTTTAATTTGACCTCAAAGGCAAGGGGATTAAAGGAAAAAGTAAATGAATGGGACTATATCAAACTAAAATGCTCCTAAACAGAAAAAGAAACCACCAACCAAACAAAAAGGCAACCAACAAAATGGGAGAAGATGTTTGCAAGTGATAGCTCCGACAAGAGGTAATATCTAAAATAAAGAACTCATGTAACTCAACAACAACAAACAAAATGTCCAATTAAAAAGGGGGCAGAGCCCTAACCATTGTTGACTAGTGGTTATAGCATTGCCCTACCCAGATTCTATTGTTATAAGGGCATGTACTTGGTTGCAGGTGCAACCCGCAAGCCCCATCCAGGGACATGTGGGAGGCAACCAATTGATGTGTCTCTCTCACATAGATGTTTCTCACTTTTTCTTTCTTTCCAATATTCTCTCCCTCTCTCTCCTTTATACTTTTTCTAAAAAAATAAAAAATAAAAAAATATCAATGGAAAACATAACCCTGAGTGAGGATTAAAAAAACAAAACAAAATGGGCAGAAGACTTGAACAGACATTTCTCTCAAGAAGACATACAAATGACCAACAGACATATGGTAAGATGAACAACTTCACTAGCTATTACAGAAATGAAACAAAAACTACAATGAGATACCACCACACACCTGTTAGAATAGTTATTGTCAAATAAGCAAGTAATTACAAGCGTTGGAGATGTTATGGAGAAAAAGGAATGCTTGTTCACTGCTGGTGGGAATGTAAACTGGTATAGCTACTATAAAATAAACAGAATGAAGGTTCTTCAAAAACTAATAATAGAGTCATCATATAACTTAGCAATTCTCTTCTTGGTATCTACCCCAACATCTTTAAAACATTTGTTTAAAAGATATAATACCCCATGTTTATTTCAGCATTATTCATAATCACCAAGACATGGAAACAATTTAAATGTCCTCCTATGGATGATTGATTAAAGAAGATGTATATATGGAATATTAGCCATAAAAATATGAAATACTACCATTTACAAAATCATAGAAGGGGATCCCCAACCCTGAGTGCTCAGATTTTGTGCACCGGGCCTCTAGTTTAGAAATAAATAGGAGCGAAACCTTTTAGAACAGACATAAACATTTCTGAATGTCTGGTGAATTATGCTGAGTGACAAATTCCAAAGGATTACTACAGTATGGTTTCATTTATATAATATTGTTGAAATGATAAAATGATATGAATGGATAATGAGTTGTTAGAAGTTAAGAAGCAAGTCAGTTATAAGAAAGAGGATAGGATATAAAAGGGAAGATGTGAAATCCAGGTGGTGATAGAAGTGTTTTGTGCCTTGACTACATTAATGTCAATGTTCTACTTGTGATAGTGTCCTATAGTTTTGTAAGTTGTCACACATAGGAAAATTTGAGTAAAGGGTACATATTTTTCTATATTATCTCTTAACACTACATATAAATCAACAATTATCTCAAGTAAAATGTTTGATTTAAAAGGCAATATTGTGCGCCTTCATTTCTTCTTTTGCTAATGATCTAAAAATTGAATTTCATATTTTTTCCTCATAAGTAATTTGTTATGGTAATGATAGAATAGAAAGAAAAGGGACATGTAGCCCCATGAAGATCTTTGTAAATTCTAAATTCATAACAATATTTTCCATTTCATATCATCTTTATAGCTCAATAAACAAAATATTTATATATTTTAATTAAAATATTTCAATTGAATCTTTTCATCTATTTGATTTGTTAATTGAATTTCTTAACACTATGAGTACATTTCAGGGTGACATTAAAAATAAATGTAATCAACTCTGCATATTGACCTATGTTCTACAATGTTTCACCTCCAAACATTAAAGTTTTGAAATGGCCTCTTTTTAATAGTTCGACTGAACAAGTTTATTGTTCAAATAGAACAGCTTAAGACATGGTCTAATTATTAATTCTCTAAATGTCTTAATCTCTACTCCTCTGTTTCTAGGCAAATACTTTAAAACAATATACCTTGAATATATCACATGTTCCTCAAGAATGGCAAATCAATTATGTTTTCTTTATTTTTTAAATAATCTCAATAGAAGAAAAGAGTTTTAAAGATGTCATGTTTTATTTTAGTTGAGACTGCTATAAATGTTCCTATAAATGTGTTATAAAAATAAAAAATATGTTTTTTAAAAAGAGTCTTAACTTCCACTTCCAAAATAATGAAGTAGACATACTCCTGGTTATGGTGTGTGTGTGTGCGTGTGCGTGCACGCATGTGTGTATGTATTGCCTCAAATATCAAACACTTGGAACTTCTAAAAAAATAGCCCTAATTTGTTTGGCTCAGTGATTAGAGCATCAGCCTACAGACTCAAGGGTCCCAAGTTTGATTATGGTAAAGGGCATGTACCAGGGTTTCAGGCACAGCCCCAGTAGGGGGTGTGCAGGAGGCAGCTGATAAATGTTTCTCTCTCATCAATGTTTCTAACTCTCTCTCCCTCTCCTTTTCTCTCTGTAAAAAAAATCAATTATATATATTAAAAAGAAGCTAAAATATTTAAAAAAATATGCAAAAAATAAAAAAAAACACCAATAAGCACAGTCAAAATGAGCCCACCAAAGGAACAAGTTAAAAAATATTTTAAATGAAATCAGCTATATTCAAGGCAAACACCTCAGGAATAAAAATAACCCCAAGCTCACTCACGTCAACAAAAGCAAAAGGGTACCCTGGACTTGAAAGTGTACTCAGCTACTAAAAGAATGGTTTTAGGAAGGCCCAAGTAGGGATATGAGTTTTCATTCCTTCCTGGCAGTAACTAGTTCTCTGGCAGTATCTATGCAGACAATGTGTAGAGCCTGAACATCTATGTCCACCAGGAAATAATGGGTGACCCCTTCCACTCACTGACATATAGTAACAGGAGATCTAGTGAAGAGTCAGAACTTCCAACTTTGCACAGCAGTAATATGTGTATATTTATCACCGAGATTATGGAGACAACATATGAATTAAGAACGTCAATTGCCACCTAGGAATAATTAAGAAACTCTCCAAAATCAGAAAAAGCCAGTTAAGGGATCCAAATACATGACAACAAAAAGAATCGACTTTGGATGGTTGTCACAAAATGCAATATACAGATCATGTATCATAAAAACATATAATTAAAACTTATACAATCATTGGTACCAATGACACACCAAAATTTTATTAAAAATTCTATATCTATAAATAGATATAGATATAGATGATAGATAGATATAGATGATATAGTTATCTAAATATATAAAAGCTTAATGTGCAAATTGTCCCCATGGGAGTTTGACTGGGTGACTGATTGCTTGCTATGACATGTGCTGACCACAAAGAGGCAGCATGGAACAAAGGAAGGCCCTGGCGAACAGACAAGGATGGGAGGCCCTGGCTGGCAACCCGAAGGCCCTGATTGGCCCTGATTGCCAGCCAGCCCTAGGGACCTACCATGCATGTATTTCATGCACCAGGCCTCTAGTATATATATAAATGGTCAGTTAAAAGAGAAGTCTTTCATAAGATCCAGAGACCCATAACAAAATGTGGAAATATCTAGGTTTTAACTGAAAACTACTTACCATAAAAAAAAAAACAGAAGCAAAAACAGGAAGAACTCCAAGTTTAAGTTAAAATGCTAGTTTCACGAATTATACTGTAAAGAGAATAAAAATAAAAGCTACCTAATAGGAGAAAATATTTATAAACCACATGGATGACAAAGGTCTAGCATCTAGATTACATAAACTATCAAAACTCAGTAATAATTTAAAAAATCAAATTAAAATTGACATGAATACAAGGCATCCAAACCAGAAAAAAGTAAAATTATTCTGGATTCCAGATTTTACATGTTTACATGTAAAATCCCTAAAACTTCACGAAACACAACTATTAGAATTAATAAACAACTTCAGCAAAGTTGTAGGATACCCAATCAACAAACAAAAATAAGTTACAACTCAACAAACTAATTATAAACAATATTAAAAAGAAATGAAGAAATATCCCATTAACAATAGTATCAAAAATAATAAAATACGTAGGAGTAAATTTAAGAAGTAGGTCAAGGATCTGTATACTGAAATTATAAGACACTGGGTGAAAGACTTTAAAAAAGATACATAAGTAAATAAAAATGCATCCTGTGTTTATAGATTTGAAGAACAAATATTGCTAAAATGGCTGTACCACCCAAATTTATCTGCATGTTCAATGCAATACCTAACAAAATTACAATGGAACTTTTTACAAAAATAAATCCTTAAATTTATATAGAACTCCTAAGTACCCTAACCAGAAAAATCTTGGGGGTGGGAGGGAGGATAATGATGAAAGCTTTATATGCCCGATTATAAAACATACTAGAGAGCTATCATAATTAAAACAGTAAGGTACTGTAAAAAAAAAGACCAATGGAACACAATAGAGCACCCAGAAATAAGACAATACATATGTGGTCAACTCATGTTCTACAAGGATGTCAAGAATGCACAATGGAGAAAGAACAGTCTCTTCAATAAGTGGTTTTGGGTAAATTGTATATACACAGGCAAAACAATAAAATTGAACCCTTATCTTATACTGTACATGAATAAGACATAACTTGAATAATTGAAAACTAAAATGTATGACTTGAAATTATAAGCTTGTATAACAAAATATTGGGGGAAAGCTTTATGACATTAATATTGAAAATTATTTATTGGCCATGACATATCAGCAAAGGAATAATAGCAAATATAGTTAATTGAGACTATATCAAACTAAAATCTATGCACAGCAACGAAAACAATCCAATGGAGTGAAAAGGCAAACTATGTGAAGGAAAAAATATTTACAAATTATATATAAGATAATGGGTTAATATAAAAAATATATATGACAGTCCTACAACTCAATAGCAAAAACAAAATAACCTGATTTAAAAATGGAAAAGAACTTAGTTATTTCTCCAAAAAAGACATTCAAATGGCCAATAACTATATGAAAACATGCTGAACATTAAAAAAAAAAAAATCACCAGAAAAATGCAAATCAAAGTCCCAATGAAATATATCACCTCATACTTGTTAAAATGGCCATTACTTTGGGCTAAATATATCTGTCCCCAAAAACTCATAGTTGAGGAACTAATCCTCAAGGTGAGGCTTTGTGGAGGTAGTTTGGAATAGATGAGATCATTAGGGAAGAGCCCCTTTGATGCTATTAGTTCCCCATTAAGAAGAGACTAGAAAGCTCTCTCTCTCTCTCTCTCTCTCTCTCTCTCTCTCTCTCTCTCTCTCTCTGTGTGTGTGTGTGTGTGTGTGTGTGTGTGTGTGTGTGTGTCCTCTAGAGGAGGATACAGCAAGAAAGCTTCACTCTGAGTACACAGTAGAGTGCTCAGTATTGATTGTACAGTACAATATCGTAACAATAATGTACTATACACTTAAAAATTTATTGAGGACAGATCTCTGTTTATTTTTTAATCTCAAAAGAAAAAAATGGCATAAAGAAACAGTTCACAATTGAGGATATACTATATAGAATGTAAATAGGCCTGGGAAAATATATCCAACATAATTAAGAAAGTGCAAATTAAAACCTCAATTAAATATCATTACACTTTTATAAAAGTAGGTAAAATAAAAATAGTAACATTGCCTGCTAGCAATGATGTGAAGAAACTGAATCACTCATATACTATTGCTGATGGAAATGCGAAGGACTACAGCTATTCTGGAAAGATTTGACATGCAACATATGACCTATAAATTGCACTTCAGGAAATTTATCCCAGAGAAATGAGGAATCCAGTTTATCCAAGATGTTATAGCAATTTAATTTTCAGTAGCCCAAACATGGAAACAACCTATGTTGCTAAACAAACATTTACATATAGACATCGGGCTACTGCTCAGCAATAAAAACTGTAAAACTGGTGAAACATGCAACAACTTGCTTGAATCTCCGGTAAATTGTACTGAGGAAAAAAAATCTCAAAAAGTTATGGTGCATGATTCTATTTGTTTAATATTGAAATGATGAAATTAGAGAAAACAGATTAATATTTTGTAGAGAATTAAATTGAACCTACAGAAAACAGAGTAATGCATCTAAGAGGTTAGTGGAGTAGAAGGTATAGGTGGGAGAGGAGTGAATGTGGCTATAAAAGGGCACCATGAGGAATCACTGCAGTGATGGAAATGTTCTGTATTCTGAATGAATCAATGTCAATATCCTGATTGTAATATTGGAGTAAAGATTTGCAAGATGTCAGCATTGTGAGAAACTATGTAATTAGCAATTTGACCTCTATATATGGTTGCTTAAAACTATATGCGAATCTATAGTTATTCCAAAATAAGAAGTTAAAATAACTCTAGTACACAAAATCATGTGTTAAAGATGCAGTTATACAATTGCAAAAAGTTCTCAATTTTGTTCATATGAATAAATGAAGCATTTATATAATCACATACATAAGGATTCTTAAGAAAGTAATTGATAAGAATTACACTACAGTTAAATAATAATAACAAACATATTTGATAGATAAGTGGATAAATATGTGTGTATTTGTATACACAATGGAATATTATTCAGGCATAACAAAAAAAAAATACTGCCATTTGTGACAAGGTGGATGGACCTTGAGAATATCATGCTAAGTAAAGTAAGTCAGACAGAAAAACTTAAGAACCATAGGATTTCACTCTTATGTGGAATATAAAACTGGAAGCCAAAAAACAAAAACAAAAAACCCCAAAAAACCCCCCCAAAAACAAATAAAGAAATAAAATCTTATAGACAACAGTCTGGTGGTTACCAGAAGAAAGAAGGGTGGAGATGAGTAAAGCATGAAGGGGGCCAAATACATGGTGATGGAAGATGTGGGCATACAATACAATATACAGATAATGTATCACAGAAATGTATACTTGATAACTACATAATCTTATTAATCAATTTCATTAAAATGTATTTAATTAAAAAGTAATGTCATAATATTAACTTAATTGATATGCATTATTTTTTAGAATTATTTCATGTATTTAAAATATTTATAGTAAAATAAGACATATCTGTTCAATGAATGTTATGTCAATATAATTGAATAGAATATCAATATCAACAATCCCCTTTGGAAAAAAATTTTTAGCAATAAAATTATATGATTAGAACTTTGGGTAATTATGAAAAATAACATATTTAAGTAAATATGAAAACTGAGAAACATATAATTGACTATCTCAATGAAACTTAAATTTTATAATTTTGTTTAATTTAGTATCAGATTTCAAAATACAGTATCATAAAGAGTTTTCTATCCTAATAACAGATTACTATAATGTGCTGGGCCACTGAGGAACATACTATTATAATGAGTTCAAACTAGATTCATCAGAATCATAAAAAATATAATGATAATTTATATAATAATGATGATGATAAAGTGACTTATACTAGGTAACTATAATGAGTAAATTTAGTTAGAAAATGTAAGTGCTCATCCTATCTACTAAATCATACTGCCTTTATAATTTTAAACACTCAATAATAATGCATATTCATTAAACATGTAACAGAAAAAATTAAAAAGCAATACATCCTGGCTGCCTAACAGGGAATAAATGGTTTCCACTTCTGGTCATTTCCCTTTACCTATGGTACTGCCTAAGATATTAATCTCCTTTATTAGTTCTGAAAATTGTTAGATTTAAGTAACTGTCTATTGCCAGCTATATCTTTTGCTATGCTTAGAGGAACAGAGAAAATTCAATTCAATGGCCATATTAAGCAAGAAGACTATTGTACAAGTTGACTATGGCTCCATAACAAATATTATAGACTACTAGCCCAGTGCATGACATTCCTCCCTTTGGGAGGGGGGGGTGGGGGGGATGGTCCCTCAGCCTGGCTTGGGCCCTCTCACAGTCTGATACCTCAATCTCCTGTGGGAGTATACTGACAACCAGGAGGCAGCTCCTGCATTGAGTGTATGCCCCCTGGTGGTCAGTGTACATCATAGCAAACAGTTGTTCTGGTGTCTGGTCGATTTGCATACTAGTCTTTTATTATATATGGTAGGAGGCTTAAACAACAGAAATTTGTTTTCTCATAGTTCTGTGAGCTGGAAGTTTAATATCATCATGTCTGCAGGGTTGGCTCCTTCTGAAAGTCATAGGGGAAATTCTATTTCAGGCCTCTCTCCTTGCGCTGTAGATGGCTGTCTTCTCCATACAAATTCCGATAGCCTTTCCTTTGTCCACGTCTTATAAGAACCCCAATTATACTGGTTTAGGAGCTACATTCTAACAATTAAATTAGAATGAAGTTAATGACTTCATTCTAACTTAATTGCTTGTATAAATATCCTGTTTCCATATATGATCACATTCTGTGACAATTAAGGGTAAGAAATTCAACCTACGAATGTAGCCTATAACAAACATAGTGGTTTAATTTTGTTTGAGTAAAGGAATGAGAGTGACAAGAAGAAATTGAATGCAATAATTTATAAGTTTCTTTTAAAAATACTACTGAATATCATATTAAATTGCCACCTTTGCAAAAGCAAAATGTTAAGTATCTATTTATTTATTTATTTATTTTTATTTTTTTCTTTATTTATTAAGGTATGTGTCCTTATCCCTCCATTGACCCCCCCCCCCACACTCTCACTCATGCCCTCACACCCCTAATGTCTATGTCCATTGTTTAGGCTTATATGCAGGCATATAGTCCTTTGGTTGATCTCTTCCCCTTACCTCCACCCTCCCCTGCCTTCCCTCTGATGTTTGATGGTCTGATCGATGCTTCTCTGTTTCTGGATCTATTTTTGTGCATCAGTTTATGTTGTTCATTATATTCCATAAATGACTGAGATCATGTAATATTTATCTTTCTCTGACTGGCTTATTTTGCTCAGCATGGTGCTCTCCAATTCCATAGATGCTATTGTATATGGTAAGAATTCCTTCTTTTTTACCTCAGAATAGTATTCCATTGTGTAGATATAACACAGTTTTATTTTTTAAAATATAAGTTATTGATTTTTTAAGAGATAAATGGAGAGGGATAGAAAGTTAGACACATCAATGAGCGAGAAACATCGATTCAGCTGCATCCTGCACACTCCTTATGGGGGATGTGCCCACAACCAATGTACATGCCCTTGACTGGAATCAAATGTGTGACCCTTGGGTCTGCAGGACAGTGCTCTATTCATTGAGCCAAACCAGTTAGGGCTGCACCACAGTTTTCTAATCTACTCATCTGATGGTGGGCACTTAGGCTGTTTCCAAACATTAGCTATGGTAAATTGTGCTGCTCTGAACACTGGGGTGCATTTTTTTTTCTTTTTCTGATGGGTGTTTCTATTTTCTTGGGATCACTGGCTCAAATGTGAGTTCCATTTTTAGTTTTTTGAGCAAACTCAATACTGTTTTCCACAGTGGCTGCCCCAGTCTGCATTCCCAGTAGCAGTGCCCGAGAATCATTTTTCTCCACATCCTCACTAGCACTTGTCATTTGTTGATTTGTTGATGATATCCATTCTGACAGGTGTGAGATGGCAGTTCATTGTCATTTTGATTTGCATCTCTCAGATGATTAGTGACTTTGAGCATGTTTTCATATGTCTTTTGGCCTTTTTTTATACTCTTTCAAAAGTATCTATTTAGTCTGTTGTCCATTTATTGATTGGGTAGTTTATCTTCCTTTTGTTAAGTTGTATCTATTTAAATATTCTAGTCACTATGTATCTTATAGTACTTCAAAGAAACATCAAGAAATATATCCCTGATTAAAGGTTATTCTATAGTATGATGAAAATCAATAATTGAATTATATGATTTGACTAAGTATGGTGAGTCAAAAGTGAGCAACATTTTGAGTAATTAATTATTATATAGGACAAGAGGCTTGGTGCATGAAATTCATGCATGGGGGGGAAGGGGTGTCCCTTAGCCCAGATGCACCCTGTCCAATGTGGGACCCTTCAAGAGATGTTTGACTGACCGTTTAGGCCTGGACATCCCTCTCACAATTCAGGACTGGTGGCTCCCAATTGCTCACCTGTCTGCTTTCCTGATTGGCCCTAACTGCTTCTGCCTGCCAGCCTGATCACCCCCTAACCACTCTCTTGCAAGCCTGATTGATGCCAAATTGTTGCCCTGCTATCCTGTTTGCCCCTAACTGCCCTCCCCTGCTGGCTTGGTCACCCCTAACTGCTCTCCCCTGAAGTCTTGAACATCCCAAACTGCCCTCCCTTGCAGGCCTGGTCCCTCCTAACTACTGCCCCCTGCTGACCATCTTGTGGTGGTCATCTTGTGTCCACATGGGAGCAGCCATCTTGTGTGTTGGAGTGATGGTCAATTTGCATATAACTCTTTTATTATATAGGATAGAGGCCTGGTGCACTGGTGGTTTGCCCTGAAGGATGTCCCAGATTAGGGTGGGGGTCCCTTGGGGCATGGGACAGCCTGGGCTTGGGGCTTGTGGTGGTTTTCAGGCTGGCCACACCCCCTGACAACCCAAGCGGAGTCCGTGGTATCTGAGGTTTATTTATCTTCTACAATTGAATCTTTGTAGCCTGGAGTGGAGCTAAGCCTTCTGCTTGCTCTCTGGTGGCAGACATTTCTGTTGAGATTTATGTATCTTCTATAATTGAAACTTTGTACCCTTAAGAGGAGGCCTGGGCTGGTCAGGGTGTTTGGAAATCTTGGCTTCCTCCATCACTGGAGTCAACCCTAGCCCCTTGCTCTCTCCAGCTCCGTGGCTACCACCATTTCTGTTTAGATTTATGTATTTTCTATCATTCAAACTTTGTTGCCTTGAATGGAGGCCTAGGCTGGCAAGGGCGGGCAGAAAGCTTGGCTTCCTCCATTGCCTGGGAGACCCAAGCCTCTCTCCTGCTCTCTGTGGATGTAGCCATTTTAGTTGAATTTATTTACATTTTTGTTCCTGATTGGCTGGTGGGCATGGCTTATGGGTGTGGCTTGTGGGTATAGCAGAGTGGTGATTAATTTCCATATTACTCTTTTATTAGATAGGATTGTAGGCTCAAACAACAGAACAAAAGAGATAGAAACTGAAGTTGCAGGTTGCAAAATATAATTGGGAGTTGTAGTTGTCTTTGTATACAGAATTACTAAAAAAATAAATAAATAAATACCCATGAATATTTTCTACATATCAGCACTTTGGAGATAAAATAGTCTTGAAAGCATTTCACTCATATTTTTCCATTGTCAAGGATTATTTTCAAAATTTTCAGCATCATTTGGGTTAATTGCATCTACATAAATTATTAAACATGTCAAGTACAAAAATGTTTCAAATAACATTTTATTATCTCTTTATCATCATTTGCTAGCATGATACAGGAAGGGCATGACACTCTTTCATATTTCAGGGACGTTCAATTTTATTCTGAAAACTAAGATATTAAAATAGTTAACACTGATTAATTTGAGGGAGTCTTCAAATTGAGGGGTTGTATGGGAAAGGAATATGGCGAAGATATCCGGTGACGTGGCTAGTCTTGCCAGGGAGGTGGATGCCCCTTTTGCTTTGCCATGGGAGCTTGTTTGGGAGCATATTTGCTAGATGATTAGAATAACTCAAAGGTAAAAAAAGAAGAAAATGGTTTTTAATTTTTTAAAAATTTAACCCACACATGTACACACATAGGAGGGTGAAAGAAGAAAGAATTAATCTTACAAAAAGCAAAACTGGCAGTGAATGCTCAGTATCATTATACTTTGAAGTTCTTTTTTAGTGTTAAATACATGGTACTGTGGAATGTGTGTACTTTACATACAAAATACTTTAAAGGTCACAAAATCAATCAGCTGTGTTTTACTTGTCATGCCTGCTGGGCTTAGCCAATATAATATAATGAATACTGTACTGTGTTTTAGCTTTGTCTCAACCTGATTGATTCTCTATAAACCCATTATAAAGGTCAGTATATTATAGGTCAAAGGCTGCTGTGGAATTTTTTAAAAAGTTGAAAATAACACATACAACCTGTGGAGATAGAGATTTAATCAACCTTATAAGTAAAAAAAAAAAAAAAATGTGGTAGCAGTGCTTCCCAAGAGCCTTGTAAAATGTTTATGTGGCACAGAATTCTATAATATGAAGAAAACTTTCCCTCTATCAACTTTTTTTGTTGCCTGAGGACTGAAACATTATTTACAAGTTTCAGTTTTGGGGGCAGAAAAATACAGGGAACTGAAGAGCGAGCGAAAAGAGGAAGTGCTGATATAATGTGCCAATCATAACCAGCTTCCAGTATCATAATGCTGCATTAAAATCAAAGAAAGCTAAGTGGCACTTGTTATATAAAATATAAAAGACAAGAATTAGTCACTGCTTATTTGAACTGTTTAAAAAGACATACAATAGGGTCTACATATATCATATGGTATTAATCATTTTTTCCCTAGAGTATAGAAAATGCATGAATACAATTTGTATGGACTATTCTATAGAATTGTACTTTAAATTGTACTATGGTGCAACTTTCTAGGCTGGAAACCTGGCTGAATCAGCATGGGGAAACTTACAGACTGGTTTGAAAATCTATCCAATTCACTCTGAGATAGAGAGATATGTTTGCTGCTGCAGACCATGCTGGACTGTTTTATACACTTAAAATACAGCAACATAAAATTGAATTCTGAAATATATGTAGCCCTGAGCATTTGGGATAAAAGATTATCTGTCTGTTTTCCACAGAAGTATGTGGACACTGAGACTGGTAAAGTTTGAGCTGCTGAAGATCATAAAATTCACCTCAGTAATATCATTCCCATTGATCCATCGTGAGAAAATTAAGTCCAAGAGTTTAAGTAATTTGTCAAATATTCCACAACTAAAAATGTCTTTATTGACAATAGAATTTCTCTGTCCCAATGCTTTTCGTTTTATTGTTTGCTTATTTTTGATTACTCTTATTGATCATTAGGTAACCCTGGTACAATTGTTACACAATGTCATATCTGATGTGGTTAAAATGCATGTTTTACCATTTAGCTAACACTAAAGAAAGTCTGCTAATTAATTAACCACATAAAATGCTATCTCATCAGAGAGGGTCCCCATAAACATGCTACTTAAAATAATATTTCCTTCATCATCACTCTCTCTCCTATTTTCTTCATTCTTTCCCTTAATAGTAATTTCCTAATTTTATTGCAATAATATTGGCCGATTGTCAGTTTTCTTCTACTAAAATGAAATCCCATGAAGGACTCACTTACATGTACTTGTCTATGTCCACATATATTTTTAAAGAATTTTGAAAAAAATATTTAAAAATAAATTTGATTATTTCCAACCCCATATTTCAGCCCCATGAAGAGTTTAAAGCACTTGAGTGACCTCTTGTTTCTCTGAGTCTTTAAATGTTCCAGATGGCTCTGCACAATTTGGGCCCTGACCACATCAATACATTTGTTTTCATTCTTTATTTTAATGTATTTATTTGTTTCAAACCCAATAAACTTTTTCACCTCCTATAATAATGTTCCTCATTTTCCTCCACATATGACTTCTGTCACAGCGAACCGCCTGCTCTGGAAATACCTTTATCCCCTAGAATACTCAACTCTGTCACAGATACCTATCTTTGCTTTAGATCTAAAACTTCCGATCAGTCTCATTAAGGCATATTTCTGTGACACCATTACATTTCAAGTCTGTTAAATATATTTTCAGATAATTACCAATTCTTCTCCTTTGTGTACTTGCCACAGTTGCATTTTCACATGGTGAAATACTTATGAGGTTATTTGATAAATGTCTTTTTCTTTATAATCTATAAATTTCACAAGGTGGGTGCTTGGATTTTCCTTATCCATTGCTATGGAATGAGTGCATGAGGCTCTGACCCTTATCCCAATTCATACGTTGAAGTCCTAATTTCTAATGTAAGAGACATGAGATATATCTACCAGGTGAGGATGCAGCAAGAGGTTAGCCATATGTAAACCAGGAAAAGGGCCCTCACCAATAACCCAAGCTTGCTGATTACCAGTCTCTAGAACTGTGAGGGAAAATAAAATGTTTGTGTTTAAGCCATCCATGTTATTATATTGTTATAGCAGCTGGAACTGACAGACACCTATGTATCACACAATTGCTAACGTATAATAGGAACTCAAATGATATTGTAAAATGAAGAAATGAAACATTGAATGAATGGATGATATCCTGGTCCTTAAGACATCTATTCTACTGCACAGGAAGAAACTGCTACTAATGTAAGGCTCCAACTTCTCTTTTATGTGAAAGAAGAAAAGATGTGAATGGAAAGATGAATTTATAACATAGTTTAATGATCTGTCCATATATCTTTTCTGTTATCTGCTATTAATTTTTAACCAAAAAAATCTTTTAATCAAATAATCTTTAAAATATATTTCCCTGATGGTGGGAGGCATTTTGTGAATCTTTGGGGGTGGCTAACACTTGATATTAATGATGAGCATCAAAGGAATTGACTTCAAAATAAATAATAAATAAATACATAATATTGATAGATAGGGAAGCATAATCAGTACAAATTCTAGTTTTTATAATCAGTGCTTTAGTGCATGCAATTATAGATGTGTTCCAATAAAATCCAATGGGGGATACCTAATTAGTTTTTCCTTTCAATGGACAGAGCAGAGACATAACTTGCAAATGACAAAAACAAAACAAAACAGAACAAATGACAAAAAAGCAAAACCCCCAAAACAAAACACACACTCACAAAGCAAAGCAAAACACACAAAAAAGAAAAGAAAAAAGCAGTTGAACACTAATATCTTAGAAGGTAGAACACATCCATGGTTCTCCTTCATCCATAGATATGTTACATACATATGTGTATTTCTGTGTTTAAAATTAAAGGACATAAGTAATTGTATTTATGGAAATGCTCAATTGTAGCAATATTCATACCATGAATATTGTGGCTATGGACATATTTAGAAATAGAGAACCTTTCATGAAAAGAGAGCACAAAAATTACTTATTAGTCATTCTCAAGAATTTTATATTTTTAAATAAATAGGCTATTGAATGATATAGTTATTTTAATTTAGTAGAAAATAAATAATTATTATTTGTAGGGTTGCCTGCCTTTAGCCAACAATTTTGAGTCTGGAGAATATAAAATACTGCAAAATGAATAAAAATTATATAAAACCTCCTAGACAACTAATCTTCAATATGACCTGTAGCAAATAAAGAAAAATACAATAAAATCAACAAAATTGTATAATGGTGGATTAATTTAAAACAATGTGAAACTTTTCTTAATTTTTATAACTCAGACTCAGGATATTTAATTTAACATACTCAAAGTTAACATTATATAGAATGAATTATCAAAATAAATAAACCAACATACATATTTGTGTGTATCTAATACTTCAAGTCACAAAATAAGCACAACCTTAATTTCTATAAGCTATATTTAAAGACAGAGAAGCCAAACATAAATTATAGTATTATATAACAATATTTTACTTAAACTCTACAGTGTCTGTCCAGAAAAGACAAATTAGATTTAAAGATAGTGATTGAGGCAAAAGAAATACACATACATTTTTAATGTGCAAAAGGTTCTATCAATGCCTACCAAGATTTCAGATTTCAAAAGAATTTCTAATTTTGTTTTAATTTTATATGTTCTTGTTAGGTAGCATATACACTGAGTGGCTAGGTTATTATGATCTCTGAATGCATAATAATCTGGCCACTCAGTGTATATACTGTATAATAAAAAGCTAATATGCAATTTGTCCCTTTGACCAGGAGTTCAACCAGTAGGTAGGCTGGCCAACCGCCCATGCCCCCTTCCCCTGGCCAGGCTGGCTGGACCCCACCCATGCACAAATTCATGCACCTGGTGTTCAGAGATCATAATAATCTGGCCACTCAGTGTATAGGACAAGACATACAAATTAGAGGAAAGCAAAGGATAAAGAGCAGATGCACAATTCATGGGCCTTAATGTTAAGTATACGTGTGTTACAATCATAGCCTCTAGCACTGACCAACTGTTTTATCTTAAGGAGTGAATTATAAAGTGGTTAAAATTATAATAATAATAACAACAACAACCACATCTACTTTAGATGATTGCTAACATTAAATGAGATATTCCATGTAAAACACATAATGCGATAATAAAGGGAAATAATATTAGCTAACATTACTAAACATTTTTAAATAAAATGTGCAATTTAATACAATTTTAATTCAATTGACTATACCACATATTACATTACTTTGCACTAAATTGCTTAGCTCGAACTTTTTTTCATTGAGCCCACAGACAGATGCTGATTCAATCCTAATGTGATCTACTGTTGGACAGGGAGGAGGTTTATATTGTGGGGTCACTCAGTAAGGCTGACCCTGGTCATTGGAAGTGAACTTTTGATGATTGCTTATAGAGCAGAAACTATTAACAAATATACTTATGTACCTCACACTTTCCCAAAAGTACATTTACAATCAATTTTATGTGCTTGAAAAATGACCTGAAATTCATTTTATATAGGTGGTTCTAATGGGAGCAGACACTTATGTGGAAAAATAAAATTTCTTTATTGATTAATTTTGGAGACTTTCAGGAATTTTACTAGAGTCCCTCATATCCTATTAGCTGCTGGCTGACATTATTTTTTAGCAGTAAGAAAAAAATTCTATAACTAGACACAATGTTTCAATATTACAGATATATATCCGTATTATAAAACAATTTGGATTATTGCATTTTGATTTGGTGCCTTATTACTCTAATACATTGGTCTCTCCTGA
The DNA here is from genome assembly GCA_963924515.1 of Vespertilio murinus. NCBI lineage: Eukaryota > Metazoa > Chordata > Mammalia > Chiroptera > Vespertilionidae > Vespertilio > Vespertilio murinus. Next base: position 71,797,369 of record OZ004707.1, read on the forward strand.
ATCATTATCATCAGTTTCCTCAGGGGGATTGTAGGAAATTCAGAATTTCAGGCCCTGCTTCATACTTATTGATTTATAATCTGTATTATAACAAGCTTTTGAGTTGATCTGTGTGCATATTAAAGTGTAAGAAGCAGGGATCTTCAAGGTAAATGACAAATAGCAAGACTTCTGTTTAAAACCCAAGTTTATGAAGATGAGAAATAAGATGTCAGAAATACTTTGGAGTTATGAAGAAGAAAATGGAGGGGCAACACAAAGAAACAAAATGAAAGGTAAGCTCCAAAGAATGCTGGGTTGATGTGATTTGTAATATACCTGCATCCCATTTTTCTCCCTCTCAGGAAATACAAATACCGTCTTCACAGACAATTGCACCACAATCTAGAACTTAATGCTAATCATTCCTTTTCCCTCACATGCTAAATCTAACCATCGAGGACTGCTAACTCCATCCTTAATTTATTATACTTCTCTTTATCTCCACTCTTGCACTGAGTTCACATTGGTCAAGACAGATCTGACATTTATCTTCCATTTTATTCAGACTCAAAAAGACCCAACTACCTAGAATAATCTGCTGCACAAAATATCACATTCAACATTTTCCTACAAATAAAATGTGAAGGGATATGTGGGGCAAAATCTAATTAATAAAAAAATTGGAGATTATCTAATAGAAGCAAAGAACATTTTTATGCCAAAGTGTTATCGGGGTGAGGGTAGAGACAGAAAATAATTCATCAAAAGCATTTAGGTCAACATACTTGCTAACCAATCTGATAATTTATCTGTTTTAGAAAATAAACATATTTTAATAGATATGTACTAGATGAAGACACACAGCTACTAGTGGAGGAGAGTTGTAAATCTCAGAGCAGCCTAGGTTCAGAGAATTGCATGCTAATTTTCTGGGGGAAAAATAATAATAATGACCAAGGACTTTGTGGGCCACACATATTAAAAGTTTGGATTTTATCCTGGAGTCAAAAGCCATCACAAGTTACCCTGTAATAAGGGATTCCACCACACATAATTACCTTTTTTTTAAACTAATTTTATTGTGGTAATCATTTTGCAATGTATACTGTTAGCATCAAGACATCATATTGCATGTTCAATACTGCATTAAGCACTTTGTATGTATTATCTTGTTTAAACCTTTAAACACCATTTGAGGTATGTCCTACCATAATTCATATCTCATAGATGAGAAAATTAAAATCAGAATGAATAAATAATTTTCTCAGCTACACAGCTGGTTATTAAGACCAGACCTAGCTAAGATCTGTATTTCACTTGTATAAGTGAGAATTCCTTTTGAAAACAGATGGTGCAATTAAATGTGTAAATTGTAGAAGTTAATAAAAGGATTGATCAAAGACATGTGAGAAGGACTAGGGAGAAGTAGCAAGAGAAGATTGTGGAATATCCACTAGTTCAGAGGGTCAAAAGGAGAGGGGTGACTAGAACCCAGAAATAGTTTTAACACCTGCTATAATGCTAGGAAAGGGTTTCTTAAAAGATTTGTGGCTTTCAGTAGAACACAGAACTTGAAGCCTATAATCAAACAACAGGAAAAGAGCCAGTAAAATACTGTACTTGTTTAGAAAATGGGTACTTGTTCCAATGCAAACAAGAGATGGTCGGACCTGCATTACCAACATTTGTCCACCAACCAGATCTGAAGTATCATGGCTGACATGTACACATAAGGAACTATTTGACATTGAAATTGGGACACAAAAGAACTGTTGGACCAGAAAGGAACTCACTACAGACTGATTCATTTGCCTCTCAGGATAACCAATAAGGCTTGTCACAGTTTAAGTTCTTACAAGGGTATTTCTTGGATCACATGACCTCACACATCTAGAGGAAACAATGAACAACATAGACTGGTGAACAAAAATAGACCCAGAGAAAGAGAAGCAGTGATCAGACCCTCAAACCCCTAAGGGAAATAGGGGAGGGTGGAGGTAAAGGGAAGAGATCAACCAAAGGACTTGTGTGCATGCACATGGGCCTAGCCAGTGGCCACGGACAACAGCGGGGTGGGGACATATGTGGGGAGGGGTTTGGCATGGGAATGGGGGCATGAGGACAATTATGTGATACCATAATCAATAAAAAATTAAAATTAAAAAAAATAATATAAAAATTTAAAAAGCAATGTAAAATTTTTCAGATAAAAACAGTACAACCAAAAAATTCTATACCAAGTTACAACTTTGTCATGGAAAATGGTAACAGAATAATACCATGATGATATTAATATTCTTCACAAGTGACATATTCTTCTTTAAACTAATAGTAAAAAATGTACATAAATGAGAAATTAACCAAAAGAGCATATGCAGATGTATTTGGCCTTTCTGAAATATAGGAAGAAGTCTAATAATCACAATTTCTCCTACCTTCCAGGGCATCACCATCTCATACCAACATTTATGTGTCACCAAATTAACCCAAATTTTATCAGCATAAATAAAAACAAAATATAAAAACTAGCAACATATATGGAAACAAGATAAATGTATCTTGTAAATCTAGAGAAGGTAATATATTTTTAATAGTGTTATTTTGGCTTGATTGAGAAAACACACATAAAGAATCTTTCAAAAAAATGTTGGCAGTAAAAAAACAAAACAAAACAAAACACCCGTATGAAGAAATGTTAGTGTTTTGCTAGGTGAAATGCCTAGGAGATCTCTACTCTAGTGTTTTGTTTTTCTTTTTGGGGGGATATTCATTTTTAATTTATCTTAGGTAAGCAACTAAGATAAAATAGATGGCAAGGTAGATAGATGAATATCTTGTTTTCTAAGAAACTGCTAGATCTTTTACCAAAGTAACTATAGTTTTACAATTCCACCAACAGTGTGTGAAAATTTGTTTGATCAAAGCTTTGCTAACTTTTGGTGTTGTAAGAGTTCTTAATTTTAGCCATTCTGGTAGATGTGAGTGGTTTTTCACTGTGTTGTTTAGTTATTTACTTTTGCTTAGGTGTTTTATTGTTGACACTATTAAGATGTCCCCCATGCACCCTTTTGTTTACCTCTACTGAACCCCCTATTCCTTGGCCCTCCCACACTATTGTCTGTGTCCATAGACATGCATATATATGTATATATGCTAACTTATATAATAAAGAGGTAGTATGCAAATTGCCCATCACTCCAACACAAGATGTGGTCAAAGATGGCCACCCCCATGTGGACACAAGATGGCCACAGCAAGATGGCCAGCAGTGAAGGAAGTTGTGGGAAATCAGGCCAGCAGAGGAGGACAGTTGAGAGGAACCAGGCCTGCATGGGAGGGCAGTTGGGGGCGACCAGGCCTGCAAGGGAGGGCTGTTAGGGGCAATTGGGCAGGCAGGGGAGCAGTTAGGCATTGATCAAGCTGTCAGAGGAGTGATTAAGGAGTGATCAGGCTGGCAGGCAGAAGCAGTTCAGGCAATCAGGCAGGCAGGTGGGGTTGGGAGCCAGCAGTCTTGGATTGTGAGTGGGATGTCTGACTGACCATTCAGGCCCAATCCCAGTGGGAATTCCAGATTGGAGAGGGTGTACTGGGGGTGAGCCCTCAGGGGATGTCCTATTGACAGCTTAGGACTGTCCTGAGCCTCAGTCTGGCCTCTCTTTGTGGGGGGCAACCAGGCTGATTAGGGCCCCCATCACCCTGCTGCTGTAGCCACTGCCAGTCACTGCAGCCACCAAGGTGTTTTCATCAACACAAATTCCAGCCCCTTCACCAAGAAAAAATGACAACTTTATTTGGCATTTTTAAGATGTGTCTTTCATAGAATATGCATTTCTCTTTCTTTCTTTCTTTCTTTCTTTCTTTCTTTCTTTCTTTCTTTCTTTCTTTCTTTCTTTCTTTCTCTCTTTCCTTCCTTCTTTCCTTCCTTCCTTCCTTCCTTCCTTCCTTCCTTCCTTCCTTCCTTAGTTCTTTCTTTTCTTTTCTTTCTTTCTTTCTTTCTCTCTCTCTCTCTCTCTCTCTCTCTCTCTCTCTCTCTCTCTCTCTCTCTCTCTCTTCTCCTTTCTCCTCACCTGATGATATGTTTCCATTGACTTTTAGAGAATGTGGAAGAGAAAGGGAAAGACATAGAGAAACATCAAAGTGAGAGGAACACTTTGATGGTTGCCTCCTACATGAGCCTTGCTCTGGGCTCCGACCAGGGAGGAGCCTGCAACCTAGGTACATGCCCTTGATCAGAATTGAACCCAGACCCTGCTGTTGGCAAGCTGAGGCATTATTTACTGAGTCAAATCAGCTAGGGCAGGATATGGCATCTCTTAGCCCTCCAGCAGCGGGCTTGAGGTTTTTTTCTCCAGAAGTGTGGTGGAAAAACCCTAGATCACCTTTTTGGATTCTATTACCCAATTACTAAGAATATCACCAGTAGTAGACAGGAAGCTAAGCCCATGAGCAGCCAGAAACGGTGTTTCCTCTGTAGTTCCCACCTCTGGCTGAAGCTTTAGGCCTGGGCAGGGCCCTTCCAGCTCCCTCTGATCACCGGTCCCACCCCAGCCCAGGCCTGCCCAGGCCGAAAGCCTGTTGGGCAGGAGCAGACCTCCAGCTCCCTGCCCAGGCAATGGGTCGAAGGGGTTCAGTTCCTGCACCAGGCTTTCAGCCTGGGGCCTGAGCGACCCCCTCCCAGCAGTCCATCTCATGCAGAAGGCAGGCAATCAATGGTTATTTCTCATCATTGATGTTTCTATCTCTCTCTACCTTTCCTTCTCTGAAATCACTAAAAATAAAAAAATAATAAAATAAAAAAGATTTATCTTAAATGACTCTATGATATAACCAATAATAATATATTAAAAATCACAATAAAGTTCAATATATATGTCAAATATAAGGCTGTTTTACAAAACTGAAGTTTTCTTTTACATCAAAGATAACCAAACAGACAATATTAAAGAAAGTATTATATTATAATAACATTTAAAAGTATGCTTCACTGTTATTTACTTTTCCCAAATTTGTGTGAAAGCATGGAGCATAATTTTAAGTATGTAATTTTTTATTTAAAAAACTTATACACAAATTGTACATACCTCTTTGATTATTAAATATTACAATTTATATTAAGTTAAATGATATGTTAAAAGTTTATTATATATCTTATATTTACTCTAGTTAAATATTACATTAATGTTAAAGCATATGTGAAATGTACATTAGTTTATTTTAGAGAAGTAAGACATCTAAAAAGATGACTTCTGTAATGTTTATGTAAATGTGTGCAGAAATTGAATTAAATTATAGGGAAAGTTACAATTTTGGCTGGAAAAATACACTGAAAATTATGGTGTCTTCAATTTCTAACATTGACAGGTTAGAAATTGTCTTTAAACTGTGAAGGGAAAAGTACAGAAAAAAATAATGATAGAGATTTCAGACACTAGTGAACATCAGCATATGAATTTAAGAGTCATTTGAAATACACTTTAATAAAACTGTTCCATGAACTTTATTTTTCAAAAAAATATATTTTAATAGGACATGGATCAAAGCAAGGGAAAAATGCCTATTTTAGGAAATATTTTCACATAATGAACCACAATTTTAAAAAATGTTTTAGAAAACATGTCTAGTGATGAGTTAATTAATTTAATTTAAGAAATACTTGTGTTTATTTTGTTTCCCCATATGTGTTTTTTAGTAATAATACAACAACACTAAATATTTTTAATTCAATATAAGTTTTTGAAGATTGGAAATAATTAAACAGGTTGTCTGATTTTAAAAATAAAATTTTCATTACTGTTCTTTTCTACTTTGGTAGTGTTTTTAAAAATGTTCAAACTAATATTTTTATAAATAGTGTCTTACTGAAGTTGATAACATAATAAAAATATCAGAATATCTTTAGATATTGCTGTATTATACAAAAATTAATTTACATATTATAAGAATTTAAGTCATATGCTAGACTGATTCTAAATTTAGTTGAATTTATGGGTAATTTTCATGTTAATAAAGCTAATTATGAAACAAAATATGTGACTTATTTATCAAATAAAGGTAAAAGGAAATTAAAATGCCAGCAGAATGCCATTTTAGATATTAAATACTATGAAGTATACTGAAATAAAACACTTTCCTTGCTCTCAAATGTAAAGAAACATTGAGCTGCATACCTAGCTGTTACAGTTTATTTTGCTATGTGGTTATGTTTCCAAATGAAAGCAAATGCCAGTATTTTATCATGATATAAAGGTTGGGTCTAAACCTCACTTAACTGGAACCTCTGAACATGGAAATGGAAAAGTTTCTGATTTACCAGATAATTAAGAACATTTTCAAATTTTACAATGTATCCCCAAAACATATATACATATTTTAACATCTGATAGCCCAATTGATGTTTCTTCCTTTCATCCAGATTAAGCTTTGAACAAAGGTGATTCATCCTGAAACGCTACTAGAAATTTGAAAACACAGTTTAAGAACAAACACTGTCGTTATGATTATTCAAAGTGTGTATACCTTTTTGGTGGCACCCAAATATTGGGACATAGTGTCCCAATAAACATGTACATACACTTTAACTGCTGATAACCCATTTAATTTTCACTCCTTTTCATGTTTAATTGATTTGAAATAATGGGGAAAGCTAGCCTAAACTTTGAACAAAGAACATTTATCCACTAGACTTTTTTTATGGGGATATATAACATATAAAATTTATGGTACAAAATTGGCAATGGTTGAAGAATTGAGGGCTCACAAATACCTAATAAAATTATTCTTGATGTTTTTAATTCCATTGCTTCCCATTATCAGTAGTGCCTGAACCAGAATGGCCTTCAGTTTGAAAACAGGCTTTGACAAAAACAAAAAAAGTATTTGTTCTGTAGATTCTTTTAAATTTTGAAAATGAACTGTATGTTAATAAACACTGATTTTACAATCATTCAAAATGTGCATACATTTTTGGACAGTCTATATTTCCATCCATTATCTCATCAATTAACAAATAACTGTGAACAATACATGACAGTTATTATTTAGATACATTTGTAAATGGAAAAATTTGTCCCAGGATCCAAGTTTTCAGCTTTTAAACTCTTTACTCTCTCTTATATAACAAGAATTTAGAATGTAACTTTGGTAAATTCAGAAATACTATGCTAGATATCTACTCATAACACTGAACCAAGTTAATCATGATCTCAAGTGTATTCAGGAATAGAGAATATAAGAAAGAATGTTTTAGTTTGAGGCCACTCATAGTTAGATAGTAAGTAAGCCACAAATTCTTTAAGAATTAGCAAAGCATCCTCCCCCATGTTGTGTTTTAATGTCTGTTTATATTATCTAATTATTGTTACACAGTTAACTACCTTATAAAAGGGTTTAGCTTATCATAAGAATGGTCTGTGTTTCTTTCCTCATTCTCTGTGTTGGGTGGATGATTTTCCTACTATTTTGTCAGCCTTCACTCATGTGGTTGAATTTATTAGTTGTTCAAAATGATCAGCTGTCCAAGATGACTTCACTCTTTGAGGGAGATAATGGTGGTTTGTAACTGAGTCCCCTCACTTCTTCATGTTGCTTTCTTCCTCTACTTGGTAGGCAGTATCAGCTCCTTCTATTGCAAATTTTTAAAGATATATATTTTATTGATTTTTTTACAGAGAGGAAGGGAGAGAGACAGAGCCAGAAACATCGATGAGAGAGAAACATCGACCAGCCACTCTCTGCACAACCCCCACTGGGGATGTGCCCACAACCAAGGTACATGCCCTTGACCATAATCGAACCTGGGACCCTTAAGTCCACAGGCCGACACTCTATCCACTGAGCCAAACTGGTTTCGGCACTTCTATTTCAATTTAAAAGCAGCCTTCTAAGACATTAAAGATGCAAGCTGCAAAATCTCTTGAGGATAAGTTCCATAAATCTCCCATTACTTCCACACATTCTTTTGGTCAAAGTACAAGGGCAGCACGTATTCAAGTGATGGGAATAGCTATACTCTATTGGGAGGAGGTACAGAAAAAAAATACAAGGAAAAAAAAGGTGGCTATGCTTAATCTGGTTTTATAAATGCAGAATCAGATAATGTATTTAGAATAACAGGTGTCACAGACTATTTTTAAAACTACTAATAGGTAAAGCCTCTTCCATAATAAGCCATATGAATGATAGGGTGTGGGATCTGAAAAATAATAGTTGAAAGCGTATGTGTGAGTGGCGTGTTTTTTTCATGTGTGCACAGGTAATACTGGGATGGTGGTGGAGTATTCCCTTGATGTTTTCTTCCATGTCATTTCTATATTGTCAACCAATGTTTATCAATACAATATCTTTTGATAAAATGAGTTTTCACTCATGATTACAGAGCTTTTGGGGGTTGCTTGCTTCCAATAAGATCATTTATCAAAGCTACATAGCAGCTGTTAGGGTGTTCTATTGTCTTCTGTGAAATATATCATATTAAGGCCAAATGAGGCATGTAGCTGTTAAAGTGTTTGGCATCAGTAAATGATGAGAAGTCTTTGTGAAAGCTAGGTCATCTGCTATATATTAGTTATCATTTCACAAGCAGACTATATTTAATTTCCAGAACGATGGTTACAGGTGGAGAAATTTATGGAAAGGGTAAGATAAATGCTAATTGAAAATTAGTAGACAAGAATCACAAATTGTTTGCATATAGTGTCTTAGCAAATATTTTAGATTGACAGGTATCTTGAAGAGTTGCTAAATTGGGACCATATGTCTGAGAATTTCCCAGTGATGACTGTTGAGAGAAGTGAACATGCTTTGATTGGGTTTTAGAACTTGTGAATATCAGAAACTCTGTCAAAAACTCAAGAAACACAGATACATGTTTCTTCAACACCAGCCGCAGGCACTACAGCATTCAGTTGGGAAGCTCATGTGATAACTCCATGACACCCTAAATCTTTTACAGCTCTTCTTGTTTTTTGACCAGCCAGAATCACCCACTCTACCACCTGATCTCAAGGAATAATACTTTCTTTATTATCACTTTGAATTGATCATGCCTAAATCAGAATTTAAAAGTACAATTGGAAAATGCAGAAAACTATTTTGTATTTTATTCAATGCTTTGTAAGTGGTGCTTATAGTCAAATGTTAATAACAATTTTAGTGAATAGTGTTAAAAGCTTATGGTATAGTACAAATGTAGGGAAACAAAGTAAAACTACTGAATTCCTTATAAGCTTATGATGCATTAATAAAAAGAAACTTGAAAAAATAAATCTCAAACTACCTTCATCTCCAGTGTAAATAATGCTACTAAAACAATTTCAGATAATTGATTAAATGCAAGATTTTTATGAAAAACATAGTAGAAATATTTAGGTAGAAATATTTTATGTCATGAAAAGAGTGTCAGGTCACAGTTCATTGAGTCTTGTATGTTAAATCCAGAACTACTGAAGTATTAAAAATTGGAGCAAATATTACTAATATTGTCATAAATAGAAAATCTATAATAATAAATGTGTAATATGCTAATTAGACTGGATGAGCTTCCAAATGAAGCCGTGGTGGCTGAGGCCAAGACAGAGGCAGCCATGGGCTCTGGGGGCCGAGTTCCTTGCATAAACTTTGTGCAGTGGGCCTCTAGTATAAGATAAAAATCATGTTTGGAATGAAATAATTTGGATGAGGTTTTTTTGTAGTAATATTTAAAATATCTATATGGAAGTCAATTGGAAATGTGAGACTAGAAATCAGGTTAAAATGCATAATAGTTTGGGTGTGTGGAGAGGAAAAAGAGAGAGAGGGAGAGAGAGAGGGAGAGAGAGAGAGAGAACAGAGATATTTAGAAAAGAGCTATAAATTTCCAATTCCACCCATCCTATCTAATAAAAGAGTGATATGCAAATTAACTATCACTCTGCTACATCCACAAGCCATGACCAATAGCTAGTCAGGAGCAAGTATGCAAATTAACCTAACCAATATGGTTGCAGCCATGGAGACAGCAGGAGGTAGACTTGGGGTTTCCAGGCAATGGAGGAAACCAAGCTTTCCACATACCCTGGCCACCCCAGGCCTCCTCTTAAGGCTACAAAGTTTCAATTATAGAAGATAAATAAATCCCAACAAAAATGGTGGCAGCATGGAGCTGGAGAGAGCAGAAGGCTAGGCTTGCCCCCCAGCAATGGAGGAAGCCA
>OZ004707.1:71807737-71810237 GCA_963924515.1 Vespertilio murinus
CCAGCAGAGGAGGGAAGTTGAGGGCAAACAGGCTGGCAAGGGAGCAATTAGACATCAATCAGGCTGGCATGATAGTGGTTAGGATCAGGCATGCAGTCAAGCCAGCAGCTGGGAGCCAGCATTCCTGGATTGTGAGAGGGATCCCAGATTGAAGAGGGTGCAGGCTGGTCTAAGAGACAACCCCCCCTCCCCATGTACAATTTTCATGCTCTAGGCCTCTAGTCAATAATAAGGAACTGCTGCCCCTGGGTATTAACAGAGGCCAAGTGGGGAATGTGGACATCTATTCCCATACAGTAGTAACTAGGTGTCCTATGCCCTTCCCTGATTCACTACTCCAATGGAAGCTAGAAAAAGCAGAAGGTTTTATAATATTCAGAGTCTCCAAACATACTATCCAAAACATGAACTCTTCAAATGAAAATCATTCCTAATACCAGGACCAAAAGATCACAGTTCACATGAAAAAGTCAATAGATAACAACATTGAGATGACTGATATCTTAAACTCATCTCTTAAGAATATAAAGTGGTCAATATAAGAATTGTTCAACATGAAATCATGGAAGCCCTTAAAATAAGTGAAAAAAAAGTAGAAAATCTCAGAATATATATATATATATATATATATATATATATATATATATATGAGATAAACACTAAAGCAGAAAAATAAAATGACTAAAATTCAACAGATCATTTCAATGACAGATTGATACAACAGAGAATATAAATCAGTGAACTTAAAGGTAGTAGTAAAATTTGCAGAATCTGAACAGAGAAAAAAATAAATAAATAGAAAAAGAAAATGATTGTATATGACTTATGGGCTATATTAAAAGACTGAATATTTATGTCATTTGAGTACTGGAAGGTGAAGGTAATCTGAGTGAAACTGAAAAATTACTGAAATAAATAATCAAAAAAACATGCAAAATTAGACAGATTATAGAATTATATACATTCAAGAATTTAATTGAACTTCAAGGAGAATAATCACATTATAGTCTAAAAACTAAAGATAAAGAAAATATCTTGAAACTAGCATGGAAGAAATCACACCTTACCTATAAGAAAAAATACTTTCAACTACAGTGGTTTCTCATCATAAAATATGGAGGCCAAAGAAATTATCATAACATTGTTCAAGGGTTGAAAGAAAGGAACTCTCTTCTGGAATTCTATATCTAGCAAAAATGTCATACAGCAAAGTAGGGGAAAATCAAGAAATTCTTAGATGAAGAGAAATTAGGAGAATTTGGCACCAATAGGCCTTCCCTAAACATTGCTAAAGAAATTTCTTTAAACAGAAAGTATGTGCTCTACAAAGAAATTCTGGATGGAACACTGGGAAGAAAATGAACAAGGGGAAAAATAGAAATGTGGATAAATACAAATACATTTTTATTATCTTCTTGATACATAGAAAAACCTAGCAAATTTCCAACCGTTTATGTTGTTTGAAAATGCTAATTCCAAAAGATTTCATACAATATGACAATATATTAGTATATAATTTTTGAAATGGTAATATTGTTGAAATGGAGAACAAATGAATGACTTCATGAAGTGAAAGCTGTGGGAGATGTGAACCTTACACGCAGCATTCTACAGCAAAGTACAGTAAGCATATAAAGAAGCAGAGTGAAGCAGGGAGGCTCTCCAATGCCTTTATGACTAGGAAGTCTAACTAAGGTTAGACAATTTATTATGTACATGAATAATGTTTTCATTTCCTAATTCATAACATATTTCTTTTAATATTTTTACTGTTCCTAATTATGGAAGTTATTAAATCAATTGTGTACTATATATGTGGGTTTAGGATGTAATTCTTCTAAAGGTCAGTTTTGTCACCTGAAATAGAGCAACATTACTTTAGAAACACAAATATATAAATAGTATAATATATATTTATATATTTATATATTTATATATTTATATATTTATATATTTATATATTTGTGTGTGTGTGTGTGTGTGTGTATGACATTCTTGAAATGTCATAATTATAGAAACAAAGAACAGATTAGCAGTTTCCAGTGGTTATGGATGGGGATAGAAATGTGTATAAAAGGGCAATATAAGAACCTTATTTTATACATATATTTATGTACACATAGAAATTAATTGTATATGTGTGTATACACACACACACAAAGTAGTCAGCCTACATCTTGATATGTATTAAATGGTTAATATATAGTAGTCATTGTTTTCAATATCTAGTATTATTCTTAATAAAATTTGCTTGAAAGGAATAATATTAATAAAAGAATATTGGGAGAATAAAAAGCAGTGGTAACACAGTCATGCCTTGATGAATGACCATCATTTTCAGAAGCAGAGAAAAGAGTGAAAAATAATTTCAATCCAGATCAATTTACTGTCATCTAGTGCAGGTCCATAAACATTAGCAATATCCACGAAACAGAACAAAGAGATCAGTGATCACACAGAGCCCCACAGGGCATTGCTACGGCAGAGTTCCAGCATGACA